>JAFEMH010000909.1:0-137500 GCA_022495995.1 Adenophora triphylla var. japonica
CTAGAAGAAGTTATTTCTAATTTCGAAAAGCATATTTCCATAAGTCCTATAATACAAGGGCATATATGCATATTAAACCTAAGTAGAGAGACGTACATCTATTTTTTCTCTTTCAAAAAACCACAATTACCCACCACCATCACCATCTCCGCCACTCATCACTACCACCACCATCACAACCACTATTTTTAATTGGACTTTGATATTGGTGTTGATATTGATGTTGATGACAATAACGGTGACTTTGATGTTGGTGGAGAGGCGTGCAATGGTGGTAATAAAGCTAGTGGAAGATGGATGTGAGTATTGAGTTGCGATGGCGGTGGGCATTGTTGGCGATGATGGACATGGCGATGGCGTAAAAGTGCAGGTGAAGATGGTGTTAGTGGTAGTAGTGAGGTGGCGATGAAGATGTTGTTGGTAGTTGTGGGGTGGCGGTGATAGTGTTGAATTGGTGGTGGTGGTAAAGTGGTGGTACTTCAGGTTATGATGATGGTGAATAATAGTGGTGCCATTATTGGTGATGGTGGTGGTGGTGGCATGGAGTGGCACGGTGGTGAAGGTGATAGTAGTAGTAAATATGACGTGACCCGAGTTTCGAGGTCTTATTCAGAGCCACAAATTAGGTGCGTGAACCCCGCTATAAAACCAACTTTATACCAAAAACTCAGATACCACACGAGCTATTCTAACTCGAAAAATGTAACAATACTACCAACAACCACCACAGCCAACCGCCTCAACTAATGAATAACATAAAACCTAGAGTTATACACAACTCTAAACAAGCCTAACAACACGTGTCGAATCAAAAGAATAACAAATACTACATCACAAAAACTATGCTAAGCTACCCAATATACAAAGTTTAAATAACTCAATACAACCAACATCCTCACAACCATAAACAGGCGGAAAGCTATGTAGAATAACTACCCAAAGAGCAACAAGATCTCAACCATTGTTAACTCATTGACCGATCGTAATCTCAACCTATACAATCAGAATCGGCCAAGATTTCAACCGGGTTGTTTCAACCGGTCACACCAATGTTCAAACGGTACAATTCCAAACGCCTTAACCGACGATGAATCGCTACCGGACCAATCCGCTTCTTTAATTCCAAGGCGCGTCTAACACTCCTACTGCCCTTTCAAGTCTTTTCATCCGCCTCGTCTCTGACACAGCCAGCAGTCGTGTAACAACTTTTGCTTCATAGGTAGATCAAAATTTTTATTTCGATAAAAAGGTAATCTCCGCATCATTCTAATTTTATCCTAAAAGATTATCTTTTTGTTCATTGTTATGTTTAAAATGAACCTGTTGCACACACGTTCCTAATTTTAAGCTTCCATATTTTATTGTGCATTAAGATCGTGTTTCATTATCCCTATATTTTTAAGCATCAGTTTAAAACGCTTTTGAACAAATTTTGCTATTTCCCATAAAACCTTCTGTCTTCCTACATCTTCTCTCTTTTTTATATAAGGAAATTAAAAAGAAAACTTTGAAAACTTTCGAAACCCTTATTCTCTCAAGTTCTCTATTATCTCAAACTCTAAAGCTTTCTCAACCTGGCTACCGCAAGATCTTTAACTTCTTCGAAGTTCTTCATATCTTCATACTTTTATTCATCTCATATCAATATTTATCGTAACACCTTAGAACACTTAGAGATTTTTCAACATTGGTGAATATTTTTTTTTATATTACAATGTTCTGTAACTTAAAATATAGTGTTCCTTGATGTTGATTTTTTACAGATGGCTCCCAAATCAACTCCCAAGAAAGACATATATGGAGGTTACATTCTTCCTTCATTCTTCACCAGCGGTTATGAGCAAGTGAAAAGCCGCTTTCAAGGCTATTCTTTCTCGGTCGCCGGGTTTTTCCGCTTTCCTTTATTGCCACAAGGGGTCAATATATTTACTAATACGAGTTAGGCGAATGAATTGTTTGATAATGGGTCTCTGGATAATAATGTAAAGGCTGGGGAAGTGCCTTCTATTATTTCTACCATAGCTGGTGTTCCTTTACCCTTTTCTCCTGTGCCTCTACATTGTAAATGGGCTTTTCCAACCCTAGCCTCAACCACCAATCCTACCGTTAAGTCATGAAAAATAAGTGAAGCCGGGTTCGGGCTCCAGATCGGGGCAGGTGAAGAGCCCTTTCAGTAATGGGGTAAGTGGAAATAAAAAGCCGACCTTTGATCCAATCTAATTATGCCTTGGTCAAATTGTTTGACCGCCGTATTATCTCGCCTCTGGGCTCCTGGATCTCATCACTGCATTTCTACTATGATCCAAGCTTTGAAGCCTAGCGGCCGCTATTCTCCTTCGAAGGAATTCAAATGCGTACCAGGTTCAGTCTACAATCTTAATTGTTATTGCTCTTCAAGAAATTTCATAAGGAGAAGCCACTTCCGCCAGAAAGCAAACAAATCAAGGCCATGCCACTATGTTTCCCTTGGTCACAGGGAATTGATAAGAAACCCAACTCATCTCTTGCTTGCTTCAAATGGCCAACCTTAGCTACCCTTCGGCCACGTGGGTGAAAACCTTTGATACATCTCTGATCGGGGAAGAATTACTTAGAGGAGAGGCAACAACCTAAACTCTATGAAGCTCAAATCAACTGAATAAGCCTTCGAACCGGAAAGCTCAACCTGGCCGAGAAGAAGAAAAAGGCTTAAGCAAATCTATAGGTGAAGAACACAGGTACAGCTGAGCTTGAGTCCTCTTAACCGAACTCCCATGCTATTGGTTAATAGGAAGTGCAATCGATCCATCGGTACAAGAAACCCAAACCAAGGCTCCTCAACCGACAACCTCTCAACCGACTGGGTCCCTTTATACCTCATCCTCCTTGCCAAAATCCAAGCCTATCCAAAATCATCCTCTCGCCTAGACAAAGAAAATGCCGAGAGAAGAAAAATGATTGAAGCCGACATTTCCACCTTGTCCCTTTTCTCTATCCCCAAAAAGGTCGTTTCAATCATAACTTCCTTAACTCGGTTATGTATTCATAATCGGCCATGCTCTCAAACCATCGGTTAGCAGAAGTGCTAACCGATTAGAAAGCCTACCTTCCACATCTATTATAACAACCCTCGGGCCGTCCAAGACAACCTTGTTACTTCTCCCAAACGGGTTCATCCCATTGATCATCTCGCCCCCACCTCAGAAACTTCTCCAATTCCATGAGTTGAACAAACACTTTGTCCTCGCCGCCGATATTCATAAATATGTTGATTTTGAGAATTCTCACAAGGACAAAGGCATCTACTTCAAGAAGATATTGCCAATCGAGCGAGTATGATGCCTCCTTATCCAAGCAGGACTTTCAGATGCTCTACAACCGATACTTTGACATGCTTCCCAATCATGAATGTCATCTATCTAGCTCAAGATTGGTTGCGTCAGACATGATGGTTCATGCAGCTGTGGACCGACTTTGCTATGCTCTATGAAGTCCAAGACACTTTAAAAGAATCTAACCCCTATCAAGCCAAGCGAGATATGAACATCATGATGATCTACTTCCTCTATGTGATTCGAACCAATCTCTTTCGGGTCCACGAAGAAACTAGTCGATCGAAATATCATGTACCCTGATCGAGAATATGACGGAATTAGATAGAGCCGCAGCTATAGGGATATTAATCTTGCCGACTTCTTCTCTCTCGGTTCACTCAAATAAGAATAAGTGGAATTCCGATGAGGAGATTGAAGAATTATTCAAGGAAGTGGTGGTGATGATGATGAAAATTTTGATAAGGTTGGTGATGAAAGTGAGCAGCCTAGCTCAAGCTTCGGCTTCAAGCGGCCATGATCGCCCAATGATGGATTTTGTTACTCCTCAACCGACGACACTGTTTAGAGATTAGGAGGAGGCTCAACCGATACATCACCGGTTACGCAGCCTAGGAGGAGGTGAAAAATTTGTGATCCGCCGCCTTATCGGTTGTTCAACCTAGCTGAGATGCCCTCAACCGATGGATATGCCGAACCTGGTTGAGAAGGAAAAGATTGTTATTGCCGCCGCTGAGGACATTTAGCTACAAAAATCTATGGCCAAAAGCTTGTTTGAAAATGAACCGAACCTACAAAGGTCATCTCGCAGAGGAGTCAGCTACTCAAGCCGCCATTCAAGCAAGTCTTTTGGTTAGTCAAGCCGCCACTGCAAGGGAAAAGTCATGAAGATGTTGATCCCATTTTTTAGGAGAAGGATCCTACTCTTTCGACTTTTTTGAGGAAGATGATGATATAGAATTCAAGGCACCTTTTCAATATGATCATTTTGATGCTTCCCATCCTCCTGCTACATTTAACTTATCAGTGGACCAAAAATAATGACCACAAGGAATTACTAGAGCTTCCATTATCCAGTTATCAAACTAGATGTTTATTTTTGATATTCATGAGAAGGTCACAAGTCACTAGAAGTACCCAAATCCGGCTCATGCCTTCCGGTTAATTTTCCCGACATTTTCGGTAAGTTTTCCTGTAATTCCCTGCATCTTTCCTAGTGTTCCCGAAACATTCCTGAACTGCTTTTTATTAAATAAAGGTCAAGGGAATCCTTCCTAATTAAGAAACACGTTTTTCTTAATTAGAGGGAAGGTTCTAGAATAATGCCACCTTGCATGGTTCTAGAATGCCGAGTCACAATGGATAAGCCCGCACGGCCGCATTAGCTCGGGCCGCCTCGACCGCACGGCCATTAGCCTTATCCAGATCGCCTATAAATAGAGCCTCCTCTACCCATTTCACAACAACAACAAGACACACAATAGAGATACAATACACTCACAAACACAATCGCACGTGAAGAACACTCTCAAGGCTCAAGAAGGCGAAGAAGAAGCTCAAGAAGCTTCATCTCCCTCCTCCTCAAGACCCAAGACGAACCTCTCCTCCTAGCTCCGTCCGAAGAAGCGAAGGAAACGATTGGTAACCTCGCACGCCCTAACCTTGCATTTTAATTGATATACTTGCTCATCGCATTCATATATCTTGCTTCGGGGACTTGGCATTTATTCATAAAGATCACATCTTTATCACCCCTTTCCCTTTTGCATACATTAAGACCTCATTTGTCATAAAAATGTAGTCTTTTTCATAAAGGTGCATCCTTTGCACCTAAAACCCCCATTTTCAAATAAAATGTCATTTTTATGCATCATTTGCATATAAAGATCAAATCTTTTTCAATAAAATGCATCCTTTGCATCGAAACCCCTTTTTCAATGCATCATTTGCATAAAAATCCTATCTTTATGCATCATTTGCACTAAAGATCCTTTCTTTAAATCAAAAAGCATCATTTGCTAAAACCAAAAATGTCATCTTTTCATTAAAGAGTCATTTTCATCATGCATTCCCCTTTCCCCAACCTTGGAACGGACCGGTGTAAAAGTTCTCATCTTTGCATCGTTCCTTCCATTAAAGGTTCATGATTTCTTTAGGAAAAGGATAACCTTGAACCCTATATCTCCGATTATCGCTTAAAAATGAGTATGAAGCCTCTATACGAGCTCGACCGTCTTAAAGCGCAGATTGATGGGCTAAGGACATTCCTTCTCCTAAAGAACCTCATCTTTGACCAAAAGAGAGTCATTCTCTCGATCACGCAAGTCCCGAGGGTCCCGAGGTCAAAATGCGATGATCACAAGTCACAAGATGAGGACGGGATCATAATCCCGAATACATAAAATTCCAAGGAATCCCGAGCGACAACCAACAAATGGTTTGTACGTCCGGAAGATAACTTGGGACATTTCCCCTTTTACTCTCAAACACATGCACACAAGAAAGCACGCAAGCAAGCACGATTACTGAAAATCTTGGGAGACTTGCTCCGGCAAGGCACTTTGGGTGAATGCCAAACGTTCTTCCCAAGGGGTAACTTAACCTCCGAACCCAAGTAAAAACCTTTTTTTCAAAGTTTTGAGGTAATCAAAATGGCGTGGCGACTCCGTTTTTTCAAATAACTCGGATGTCTTCAAACTCGCGTGAATCCAACACAAAATTTGGGGCACCACATTCACGCTTCGCGACTCATTGGGATATCCCAAAGGAGAAAAGCTTTTATTTTCAAAACAAAAGCGATACTGTATATAGGTGGAAACCACTTACCCTTCCCGTACACTCGACGTGGGAGTTGGGATAATCGGTGGTTTAACAATCCACGTACCAAGACTCCCTTTTCGAAAAAAATAATTTTGAAAAAAAAATAGAAGAAAGCTTTTCCTCGAGCGGGTTAGACTCCCATCGCCGATTTCATTAATCATGCTTGCTTTCTTTACCATGCATTGCATCATTTGCATCTTGGAATCTTTGCATACTTTGAAAGGGAAATAACCCGAAAAATAGCAAAAGGAGTGGAACCCGGAAAATTGATCCATGCAATGCCACGGCCCAATCCTCACGCGGGATTCTCACCGTGCGACTCAAAGGGCAATTCCACCAGAAAATCATGGTTAATCCGGCAAGCCCTAGCAGGCCTTGGGGCTATTCACCATGACTCGACCGGGGCTCCTTAAAATTTACGTGCTTATGTGTTGCATTTTCCCCGTCCCGAAAATCATTCCTTTAAAGCACATTTATGAAAATCTCTGCTTTAACTCAAAAAGGAACATTTTTAGGAGACCGCACACTACGCGCACTCCGATATATCCCCGTACACTTTTGCACGCACGTCCTTCAAAACCCGAGGGTGTGTGAATGTGTGCCCAAAATTTTTGTTTATTGAATTCACGCGAGTTTGAAGACATCCGAGTTATTTGAAAACGGAGTCGCCACGCCATTTTGATTACCTCAAAACTTTGAAAAAAAGGTTTTATGGGTTCTGAGGTTAAGTTACCCTCGGGAAGAACGTTTGCTTCACCCAAAGTGCCTTGCCGGAGCAAGTCTCCCTAGATTTCATTAATCGTGTTTGCTTGCGTGCTTTCTTTGTGTGCATGTGTTTGAAAATAAGGGGGAATGTCCCAAGTTATCTTCCTGACGTACAAACCATTTGTTGGTTGTCGCCGATTCCTTGGAATTTATGTATTTGGGATTATGATCCCGTCCTCATCTTATGACTTGTGATCATCGCATTTTAAACCTCGGGACCCTCGGGACTTGCGTGATCGAGAGAATGACTCTCTTTTGGGTCAAAGATGAGGTTCTTTAGGAAGGAATGTCCTTAGCCCATCAATCCTACGCTTTAAGACGGTCGAGCTCGTATAGAGGCTTCATACTCATTCTTAAGCGATAATCGGAGATATAGGGTTCAAGGTTATCCTTTTCCTAAAGAAATCATGAACCTTTAATGGAAGGAACGATGCAAAGATGAGAACTTTTACACCGGTCCGTTCCAAGGTTGGGGGAAAGGGGGAATGCATGATGAAAATGACTCTTTAATGAAAAGATGACATTTTGGTTTTAGCAAATGATGCTTTTTGATTGAAAGAAATGATCTTTATGCAAATGATGCATAAAGATAGGATTTTTATGCAAATGATGCATTAGAAAAGGTTTTTGAATGCAAAGGATGCATTTTTATTGAAACAGATTTGATCTTTATATGCAAATGATGCATAAAGATAACATTTTTATTGGAAAATAGGGATTTTAGGTGCAAAGGATGCACTCTTTATGAAAAAGACTACATTTTTATGACAAATGAGGTCTTAATGCATGCAAAGGGGAAGGGGATGATAAAGATGTGATCTTTATGAATAAATGCCAAGTCCCAAGCAAGATATATGAATGCAATGAGCAAGTATAAATCAATTAAAATGCAAGGTTAGGGCGTGCGAGGTTACCAATCGTTTCCTTCGCTTCTTCTGGACGGAGCTAGGAGGAGAGGTCGATCTTTGGTCTTCAAGGAGGAGGGATGTAGCTTCTTGGCCTTCCTTCTTCTTCTTCTTGAATTCCCAAAGCAGCTTTCTTCACGTATTTCAGAGTGTATTGTGTATTTTTCTCATATATTGTGTGTGTTGAAACGGGTAGAGGAGGGCTCTATTTATAGGCACTGATAAGGCTAATGAAGCCGCGTGCCGCAGTGCCCTTTCGCAAATGAGGCCGTGCGGTCTTATCCATTATGACTCAAAGATTCTAGAACCATGCAAGGTGGCATTATTCTAGAACCTTCTCCCTAATTAAGAAAACGTGTTTTCTTAATTAGGAAGGCTCCCTACAGCCCTTAATTTTAATTTGGGACTGCCTAGGACATTTCCTAACACTAGGAAGGTCCGGGGAATTACCGGAAACTTACCGAAATGTCGGGAAAATTAACCTAAGGCATGAGCCGATTTGGGTACTTACAAGCCCTCGGCAACGTCACTTGCAAGGCGAGTGGGGTTGTCGATAGAAAAGGATCCGATCTCGGCGAATGCCGAGACGGATTGGGAGACCAAGGCGGTCGAGTGGCCGAACCTTTTGGAAGGCTACCTACGTATCCCTGAGGAATCAAGCCAGCCGTAGTTCGGAATTAGGATCCGCCGGGGGAGGAAGAAGAGAAACCGGTCTCTTTGGGGAAAAAGAAGAGAAAATGACCTAGGAGGTCAAGCAATTGATCCTACCGGGATATGCTAGAGTGACCGTGGTCGGATATCTCGAACTTTTATGAGGGGGCGCTTATCACCGAGGAGTGACAAAGAAACAGGTGACCAAAGTGGTCGAATGGCCGGACCTTTTATAAAAGGCTACCTACGTATCCCTGAGGAATCAAGCCTCGATCGTAGTTCAAGCATCACTAGATAGTTAGGAACGATGTCTAGGATCCTTGAGATGTTGACAATTCGGAGGCTGTCACCTGATTGAAACTAGAGCTTACGGCGCTATCTCTTTATGACGGAGATAGAGGTAACTTAAGTCGGGAAACTTGAGCGTACGTCACTATTCGCGGATAGAGGTAGCACAAGTTGAAATGACTTGGGCATACGTCACTATTCGCGGATAGAGGTAGCACAAGTTGAAATGACTTGGGCATACGTCACTATTCGCGGATAGAGGTAGCACAAGTTGAAATGACTTGGGCATACGTCACTATTCGCGGATAGAGGTAGCGCAAGTTGAAATGACTTGGGCATACGTCACTATTCGCGGATAGAGGTAGCACAAGTTGAAATGACTTGGGCATACGTCACTATTCGCGGATAGAGGTAGCACAAGTTGGAATGACTTGGGCATACGTCACTATTCGCGGATAGAGGTAGCACAAGTTGGAATGACTTGGGCATACGTCACTATTCGCTGATAGAGGTAGCACAAGTTGGAATGACTTGGGCATACGTCACTGTTCGCGGATAGAGGTCGCAAAAGTTGGAATGACTTGGGCATACGTCACTATTCGCGGATAGAGGTAGCACAAGTTGGAATGACTTGGGCATACGTCACTATTCGCGGATAGAGGTAGCACAAGTTTAGAGTTCCGACACTGAGGTTGTCACCTAGTGTTATCCCGTTATAACGGAATTAACTGAGGCGACCGGGAATAAAGCTTGATTGCTAAAGAGATAAGGGATATTTTCGAAAAGATGTTATCTTGGTTAAAAGATAACGGAAATTGCATGCCCAAGTGGAAGGTCCAGGGCAGGATTGTAATTTCGCCGTAGCGAATGAAGCCGCCCGGCATTTGAGATGGAGAAAAGAAGCCGTACGGCTAGAGACCTCGTTTTTTCCAGATTATTTAAAACAGTTTTGAACGGGCATCGGGCATTTGTTGCCGCCACTTCAAAGCCGAGAGAGAGAGAGAAGAGAGAGAGAATTTCGAAATTCTTCAACCCCTTTTGCTTCCCTTTGATTTGAGATGGATCCGAGGGCAATCCCATACCGAGGCAAGCAAGAAGAAACATCTCGCGCCGCGAGAAGGAGGAGAAAGGAGCTCGTTCGGACGGAGAGGAAGTATGACTTCCTTACGCCTCCATCGGAGCTTTACCCGGGAGAAGGGAGCACAAATCAACGAACCCGCGACGGTTGGGGTAAGCATTCTCATTTTGCTCAAATCCGATGATTTTGCTTGAATTTTGAATGATTTAGGGCTTGACCCGAATTTTAGGATTTTGAATGATTTTTGAATGATTTTGAGATGCATGAACAACCTATGAGGCTAAGAATATGCAATGTGCAATTTTATTTGATGAAAAATATGAGAATGACTCACTTTTTTCTCGCAAAATGAAGTAAGAATGAGAATTTTTCAAAATATGAGACTGAGTTCTTGCCTTGTGCTAGAACTATGTCAAAATTCTGATTTTCAATGAGAAAACATGATTTTGGAAGATGAAAATGATTCATGCATGCCATTTCTGAAAGAATAATGCTTATGTGCGAAAAAATGTGATTTTGTGCTTTAGGAAAGCAATGACGTGTTTCAAGTGATGAAAGACACGTTTGATGCAAATAATGCTAGAAAACTTTTGTGAATGCTTTTCTTTTGAAAATATGTGCACTTTTGAATATATGCATGCTTTTGAAATGATATGAAGGACTCGACGCTTCTTTTGATGTGCTTGTCTACAGAGAACAAGTCTAGAGGACCATCCGAGATTGCGCTAAGCTGGGCAGAGGATGCCGGATTTTGAGAAGAATGGGGTAAATCCCAAGCAATGGTGAGGGCTACCGGCCCGGATGCATTTGTAGAGGCCATCGGCAGGGGTGTTCACATCACCTCTAAGAGCAAGGGCTTCGTCCAGCCCTTTCGAGTTCTCGTGGGACAAGACACATAGCTTTCACCCGAGCCGGGAGAGCCGACAAAGGACTCCCGCCGATTTCACGCCTATTACCGGCCTACGCTCACCGGAGGCCCGTGACTTGAGAGACCATATTACCGCCGAGGAGTTCCGTGCTTTGGTCGGGTTTGAGCCGATTCCCAAGGGGCCGGGGATGGAGACACTGAATGTCGAGGTGGCAGCTCGTACTTGCATGCGTAACTTTGCCGCTAATGATGTGGATCGCCAAAGAACGGCTAGAGCATTCATATGGTTGATGCTATCACCACCATTTTCGCCACCCCGGGACGCCGCCTATGACTTGCCTCCTCGACTCTCGGGAGGATGTCGATGGGATAGGGACGGCCTCTGGGGAGAGGCCGGATTGGCGAGCTCTACTTCTCGTTGGACATGTACAATGGAACAAGGCCGCTTCCATGGATCGCTTTCTCATTTGCCTCGAGGTAGTCTCCTTTCTTTTCTCCTTTTCTCTTTTCCCCGTCTTGAGACTTTTATAAGAGAGAGAATGACCTTTGATGTTTTGAACATGCAGCCTGGTTTTGCGAGGTGATCGGGTTCTTCCCTTGGAACCAAGCAGAGTGATGTCACCATCTTCCCCGCTATGGTTCGCCGGAGGGGAGATGCGAGAGATAAATTCACTGGGAAGACCCGATTACCTTCGATTACAAAATGGCGAGGCCGGTCATCAACTGTGGACGGGCACGACGGAGCGGACTTCTACCCCGGCGTGTATCCTGAGATCTTGGCCGGGAGATGCCATCGAGGTGACGAGGCAGCAGGAGGTGGCTCACCTGGCCGACATGTGATGTCATCTATCCTGGGACCGCTTCGAGGCAAAGATGGTCATGTCCCTCCATTAGATGCCATTACTCCTTCGACCCTCCAAAGACGGATGCCGCAGCCTGTGGATTGGCCGAGGATGAGATTGCTAGGTACCTGTGCAAAGGCGTGGCCGCAGAGGAGTACTTTGACATGGACACCCCTACGCCGTGTTTGTGGAGCAGCCGCCCGAGGACGCCACGTGGCTAGTGAAGCCGGCGGTCACTCAGTGGATATGGGGAGGATGAGCCTATCGACCCGCCGATCCCTCCCGCGCATCCGTCCTATGTGATCCATGGAGTGCCGAGGAGGATGAGGATACCGTCCCCGATGCTAGGGAGCCCCAAGCACACCTTGCCGCCCGATAGCACCGTAAGTGTACTCTTAGGGTCTTATTCCCTTTTAGCTTTCGCATTTTCTCGCTTTGCAATTTTCTCGAGATTTTCTCGAGATTTTTCTCTTCTTTTTTTTTTTCTCGTGTTCCAAATCGCACTTACGATAGGCCGGTCAGCATTAGGGCCGGAAGGACATGTGCCGGTCTCTTCGAGGAAGCCGGCTCGCGCTTCGAAGGCGGCAGCGGATGCACAGGAGCTCGGGCGCAAGAGACGGCACGTCTGGGGCAAGGCCTACCTCATCGGCCTCGAGTACTCTTCCAGCTGCCATGCCTCGGGCGGGGACCCAACGCCGACATTCCGGGAGCACTGGCCGAGTACGGCACGATAATGTCCATTTGTCTCGACTTGAGCGACTGTGAGGACTTGATGAGGGAGGCTAGCATTTATGAGCTGAGTAGCGATGAGGAGGAAGAAGAATCTGAGGCCTAGGAGGTCTCTAGAATAGATTTGGAACGAAAACAAACAATTTACAATTTTTATGCACACTTTGTTTATTTTTTGCTTTATTTGGGCGCCGATGGGGCGAAAACATTGTATTTACATTTTATTTACTTTTCTAATTCATGCTTTTTCAATTTGCATATTATCTGAGCCTCGGGGCGACTTTTTTGCTTGGAATTGGGCCGAAACCGGGCCAAAATGATTTATAATGGTGTATGAATGCTTGAATGGCTTCGGATATGTTTTTGTACAGTGTTTTGGTTGAAAAGTGGGGTGAAAACTCCCTTGGGCAGCAATCTTGGTTGCCGCAGAATTTTTCTCGCAGAGGGCTAATGTAGCCGTGCGGCATGGCCTTGAGGGCAAATGAAGCCGTGCGGCTTGCGCCCGTCTCGAGCCGGTTATTTTCTCGAATAAAAGCAAGGCTTGGCCATTTCATTTCATTTTCACTCTAGACTTGTCCCAATTGTTCCTGTGAGCATATTTTGGACCTAAAAGCACCATCTTTGATCACTTTGCGATGGAGAAGCCCGTTAGATTGCAAAGGGGGAAGCGAGACCATTTTCTATCCGGTCTTCAATCTTGGGCGAGACATAACTTCCAAAATCACAAGGGACTCGCTTGATTCTTCCTTCAAGATCAAGTCTTTATGGCATTTGAGGGATCTCCCGCCCGATTGGGACTCGCTGAGAGCCGCAAAGAAAGTTCTCGGGGACGTCCGAGACATGTTTATCGCTTTCTTACAACGAAATTGTCCCAACGCACGAAGACTTCAGAGCCTTGATTGGGGGTCCCGAGACTCGAGGCTATATCTATTCCGCTGATCGGAGACGTGCCGGTGACGGTAAAGCTTGCATCTTTTCGCAGATTCCTTTGGGAGAGGCCGAGAGGATGATGGTAGCCCCTGATAGGATTGACCTTTCCGATATCCCTGCAGTGTTTGGGTCTCCAGATATGGCTGCGACCACGGTGGCTATGGATGCTTTCATTCTCTCGCGTATTCTCTCGTTTCGTTCACCGCCGAGTCCGTGGGATCTGGCCATAGTGGCCTCTTGGACATGGTCGAGACTGCAGTGGCCGGGAAGGATATTGTCCCGCCGGGTTTTGGGAGAGACATTTCATGGGATCGATAGGATGGCTCGGGAGACCGTTTCATGAGGTCCGGGAGTCCGGCTATGTTGACTCGCGTGGCCGCAGAGAGGCTCTGGGCTTTGCCTCGGGCTTTGCCGACCTGCCCTCGGGTGATTTCTGAGAGGTGCACCTAGGCAACAGAATGGTGGTAGCCGGGAGCCGATGATGGCTAGGCTATCCACTTCGGACATCCGTTGGTGGATACCACATTGGAGGTTGCGCATCAGAGGATATTTCAGAGTCTTATGTCATGAGGGTTCCAGATTCTCGCCGGTCGTCCTTCTACATACCCCGCTTGGTATCCAGCAGCTTGGGGCTTTACAGAGCCATCGAGTGATTGGGAGGACATCCGGACCATGGAGGTGGTGTCATTGGATATGAGAGATCCAAACAGCCTTCTCTTTCTTCTCGAGGGCTTGGACATATACCGCTTTCCCACCTGTGGCTATCTTCAGAGCAGGAAGAGCACCATCTTCGACCACCGTCTACTCGACCGGTACGAGAGGGAGACGGGAGCGACTCAAAGTTATCTTGGAGGATAGACGTCGAGCTTTATTGGGAGCCGATCGTGACTCGAGTAGGACTCGAGGGAGACCGAGGCTAAGGCGAGTTGCCATAACCAATCAGTGACTTGGTCCGAGATATGGAGGCTCTGCACAAGAGGTTGTCCGAGGTCGCTCCTTCGACCGAGGCTCGAGGAGGAGGTGCGGACTCGTGCTCGTATAGAGAGAGCACTCATTGACACGGGGTTGGTAGAGGCTCCAGTGAGGATACCGTAGGTCGGGATGAGGGATACCGACATTATTGAGAAGAAAAGGAAGAAGACTCGACGAGGCCGAGGAAAAGGGAAGAAGACCGAAGAAGACTCGCGAATGACGACCGACAAGTCTTTTCTCAAGATCCTCTTATTGCCATTTGCAAACACATTAGTTTATTTAGGCATTTTATTGTATTTTAGATCTTTTTAGCAAAGTTAGCAGAGTTAAGAGGTAGACCGTGCTTGAACTCATCAAGAAGTTTTTAACTTGTAATGAACAAGGCATATTATCTTAAAATTAATCAAGACACATTTCATGGAAATTCAAATGTCTTTATTGATTGGGACCCGTTTTATGAAAACTGAAATACCCTTTATTATTTAGGACGCACTTCATGGAAACTTAATCGTCCTTTTTATTGTTTAGACCGAACCATATATGGCCGCCTACGTTCCCTTTTACAAGAAAGGCTAAGGGGCTCAGTCTACGTAGTTCATTCCGGTGAACCAATTTTTTATGTGCACTCGTTTTTGCCTAGACCGCCCTTTTTGGGGTTTTCACTTAGCCGGGCATTACTCTTTTTGCACTAAGATTTTTTTCTTTTTTTTTTTTTATATGTGCAACCCCGTCTTTGCCTAGACCGCCCTTTTGGGGTTTTCACTTAGCCGGGCATTACTCTTTTTGCACTTTTTCTTTTTTTTTTTTTTTTTTTTTTTTTTTTTTATCGTACATAGTATCTTCTGAGTTTATCACCGCTGACCGGGTGGACAAAGGGATTGCCATCCAAGTCTCGCAAGCTTCATTGCTCCTCCCGACGCATCTTCTCGCACCACATAAGGGCCGATCCAGACGGGTTCCCATTTTCCTGTGGGGTTGTCTCGGTAGGGGGCTTTACTTTCAAGACTAAGTCGCCTTCTTTGATGTCTCCGGCCTTGACCTTTTATCAAACGCCCGCCATTCGCCTCGGTAGGCTCGGGTGTGTTCCATGGCTTTTAGCCTTCTCTCGTCAAGGTGGCTAACTCATCATGCCGGCCGCGCAACCATTCCACTTCATTGACACTGCTTTTCCAGAGGACCCTTAATGACGGGATTTCCAACTCCACCGGTAACACCGCTTCCATCCCGTAAGTTAGGCAAAAGGAGTTTCTCCCGTGGTCGTTTCCGACAGACGCTCAGAGCCCCGCAGTGCTAGGTGCAGCTTTTCGGGCCAATCACGACCACGGGTGGCCATCTTCCTGATGATCCGCCGAGTGTCTTATTAGCAGCCTTCCACGGCTCCATTGGTCTCGAGGTCCGTACGGGGACGACTTGTGGCGAGTAACTCGATTCTCGATGTTAGCCTATCGCAGCCTCCTTCGAAGTGTGACCCATTATCGAAATGATCTCGCTGGGCACCCCATATCTCGCACATTATGTTTTCTTTGATGAACCGGGCCACTTTTCTCGAAGTGAGGACCTCAGGACTTGGCCTCTACCCACTTGGTGAAGTAGTCGATGGCTACCAACACGAACTCGTGCCCATTGCTTCCCGCCGGGGATATTTTCCCTATCACGTCAATGCCCCAAGTTGCAAACGGCCAAGGAGTCGTCATGCAAGACAGTCATGAGGTGGGAGATGGTTGAGGTTGGCAAACCGCCGGCATTTGTCGCAGTTCTGACGTGCCGAACGCAGCCTGTTTCCATGGAGATCCAAGAGTAACCCATTCTCGAGGATCACTTGCATCGTGGCTCGCATTCATGTGAGGACCGCAGTGGACCATTGTGGACTTCGGCCATCAACTCTCTCGCTCTTTCTTGAGTGACACATAAGAGGAGTGGTCCTTGATACCGCTTCTTGTATAGGTTGCCTCCTAGAATGACATAATGAGAAGCCAACCTTTTCGTGGCTTGTAAGCTCTTGGCTCGATACCTTCTTTCGGCCTACCTTCTTCGTCTCCGAAAGCCGACTCTCCGTCTTGAGGAATTGGTAACTGATTGTACCAAGGTTCCTTTATAGGCTCGGGTCCTGTGTCCACTTCACAAATGTAAGGTCAGCTTCTCTTCTACCCACTCAAGGGCTTTATGGCTTTTCCCTGGATCTCTACCAATGAGGCTAGAGTAGCTAGGGCATCTCGCGAACTGTTCTTTTCCCTCAAGTAGTGGAAAGTCACTTCTCCGAACCGTCCACCAACTCCTCCATACGGGCATGATACCGTTGCAGATTAGGGTCCACGCCTTCCACTTGTTGGAGACTTGGTTGATGATCGTGGCCGAGTCTCCGTAAACTTCGAGCTCCTTGACATTTCTTTTCTAAGGCAAATCTCCAAACCAAAGAATGCAGCTTCATACTCGGCGACATTGTTCGTAAGGCAGAAAGTTCAACTTGAGGGCTACGGGGTATGCTCATCTTTCGGATCGACCAATAGCATTCCTACACCATTTCCTCTTTGTTAGCGGCTCCGTCAAAGAACAATTGCCATCTATTTTCGTGCTCAACCGCAAAGATCCCTTCATCTCGGAAATTGGGGTTCGTGCCCTCTCGTCTTCATTACTGGGAAATTCGCCAGTGATCTCGACAATGCTTGACCCTCGATGGCCTTTCTCGGTCACATAGTTGATGTCGTATTCTCGCCAAGAAGAAGGACCACTTCGCTAGACGCATCGAGAGGGAAGGCTTGTCAAAGATGTACTTGATGGGGTCCATTTTCGAGACCAAATTCACAGGCGGGCTTCGCATATAATGCTTCAACTTGCCGACTACCTGCACTCGCCTCCCGCACAAGTCTTTTCACATGCCGAGTAATTGAGCTCACTCCCCGTAGCTTCCCCGACAAAGTAAATGGCATTTTCTACCCGAGAGTCTTTCTTTTCCCGAGCAAGCATAGCCCCAACCGCCGTGTTCATGATAAAGTGAGATAGAGCGTAAGAGGCTTCGTCTATGTGGGGGCATAGTACCTGGGATGTACTAAGTATGCCTTGATCCGGTCAAAGGCATCTTGGCATTCTTCGGTCCATTCTCGTGTCCACATTCTTCTTCATGAGCTTGAAGATGGGCTCGCACATAGTGGTCAACCGATTGACGAAACGGCCGATGTACCGCAATTTACCCATGAAGCTCTTGACTTCGTCTGGTTTGAGGTGGCCTCATATCCATGATGGCTTTGATCTTTCTGGGGTCAACTTCTATACCTCGCTCCGTGACCATATACCCAAGCACTTTTCCCCTTGTCACTCCGAAGGTGCATTTTGTGGTTTAGTCTCATGGAATGCCGTCTCACCTCTCAAAGAATTTTCGTAGGTCAACAAAGTGTCTGCCCACCTTCTCCTTTGGAGTGGATTATCATGTCATCTACGTAGACCTCAATCTCCTTGTGGATCATGTCATGAAAAAGCGCGGTCGCCGCCCTTTCGTAAGTAGCCCCGCATTCTTGAGCCCGAATGGCATTACCGTATAACAAAGAGGTTCCCCACGGTGTGGTGAAGGTCCGTCTTTTCTTGGTCTTCCTCGGCCATCTTGATCTCGGTTGTAGCCTCGCAAAACCATCAACGAAGGATTTGACTTCGTAGTTGGCAAAGGGAGTCCACCAGATGTCTATGTTTGGCGTAGGTAGTCGTCTTTGGGCCGGCCTTGTTCGTATCTCTGAAATCCACACAAAGCCAGCCGCACCTTCCCATTGGCCTTGGTTACGGTCACGATGTTGGACAACCATGTCGGGTATTCAATAACTCGATGAACCCTACCCGCAGAGCTTCTCAATTTCTTCTTTGACCCGTAGAGACCATTCCGCTTGATCTTTCTCGCTCGCTTTATCCGGCTTAGCATCTCGGTGCTAGAGGGATTCTCAGTGCTCTACTATCGAACCTGTCTAGCCCCGCATATCCTTGTATGACCATGCAAACACGTCGACGTATTCTCTCGAGCAGCTCGATCAATCCGTCCCTTTCAACCCCGGAAGAAGCTTCCAATCTCGTGTCTCTTTAGGTTCCTCAATAGTACCCAAGTTCACACTTATCAAAACCTCCTCAGCCTTGGGCCCGGTTTTCCTTTTTCGAAACCCGCTTAAAGATTTCTTTAATGTATTGTTCGTTTAGTGTGTTTGCATCTTGTTCAAATGATTCATTATTAACTGTTGTTAAGTTTTGAGTTAATTTATCATTTGTTAAGTTGGCAATAAGAGGATAATCGTAAAGATTTGTCATTTCATTCAAGATAAGGGGAAAGATGACATCGATTACATTTTCATAATCCTCAGCGTGAGGCCTTCTGATGACTCGAGGACCGGAATTCGAAGATTCCCGACTCAACCGAATAGACAACAGGTGTTTGACACGACCGGGCCGAGGAGGACGGGGTACCAATCCAAGCTCCGTGATCATTTGCCGTCGATCGCTATCGGCCCCGAGAATGTCTCCCAATTCTTCAATGGCATTTCGTCTTAGTTACCAAAGTGCGAGGATCAAAATGACTTTCACCATCGTCTCCAATAACGGCAACTATCTCATCATCTCGAATCAAGTCGATCAAGTCTCGGGATTTGTGCTTCTTCGTCAAACAACTCTTGCAAACCCCACCGATCGTCTTCACCGCCGGGCCGTCTATCTCGGCCGATCTTTGGAAGAGCTAACTCAAAGGCGGAGAAGTCCATTGTCCCGAATGCCGACTCTTGACACCGGCCGGATTTCCTTTCAAGACGTACTCATTCTCGAACGGTGAGTGGTGGCCCTGTGGATATCTGCAAATCAAGGAACATTCTTCGAACGGGATTGGCCGGCTTTCCCCTAACTTTCTCAAGGTTCTCTAGAAGGGTTTTCGCAAGGAGATCTCGCGATCACTTTCATCATATTGTGTCCCTCCTTTTATAAAGTAATGGGTCGTAGACAGACCGTAAGGATGGAGCCGGACCCCTTCACCTTTCGTGCCTTTAGCTTTTCTAGCATCCCGAGAGTTCGGTTTGTACCCCAAGCCATATCTCGGTAGTCTCGCTCCTTCACATCAATGATGGTGTTACGACCTTGAAGTCTTCTACCCAATCCAAGTCCCTAAGATAGCTCATTTTTCGCATCATTCTCATGGCAGTGAGGGATTTTATCTAAGTAGTGGTGAGGTCAGCAACACACTTGTGCCTTGGAAGAAGCTACGGAGAATCCGGCCAATGCTAACCCTTCATCATCATGCTTGATCTCCAATATCGGGATATCCCCTGCCGGTTCCTTCTACCGTGACACTGCCCCCATAAATGGTGGTGATAGTTCCATCACTCGACCGAAATTTGACGCACCGATGCAAAGTAGAGGCTACCCCGTTTATCTCGGTGGATCCAAGGCCGTCCCAAAGAAGGCAAGAATGAAATCGGAATGTCAATAACTTGAAAATCAACATCCATGACCTTTTTCCGAACCACATCTTGAGAGTGGCGATCCCCAAAACCGATCGTGCAAAGGAGTCATAGGCCTTAATAGTCCGACTAGAAGGCTTTAAGTCCGTTGGCTTCGCATCCAATAAATCCATCATCTTAGCCGGCAAGACATTCATTGCACTCCTGTCGACTAGTACTCGTGGCAATCGACGCTCTTCTAACCGGACTGTGATGTAAAGAGGTTCGTTGTGACTAGCCCCATACTTTGGGTGTCCAATTCAAAGCCAAGGTAATGATGTTTCCGTAGTGGATATTTCCAATCATTTCGACGACCTCATCCGGGTGACATCTATGGGCACCATGGTCTTGGCCAAACTTTCTTCTAGCTTCAACTTATGAGGGTACGAAGAGGTTAACAGGACCATAAGGAGATATTGGCTTGGGTACACTTCAACCGAGTTAGGACTGATCCTCCTTATCGTAGTCGCTTTTTCGCTTCGCTTCGGCTTATAAGGTCTTTTATCTCGTCTTTGGTTCCGAGACGGCATTCCTTTTGTCACCCTTAGGCCGCTCAATACTCATCTCGTCTGCACCGAGTCATCACATAGACATTGGATTTTCCTTGGTCATTATTCCTACCGGAGGATTCTCACAATTCTTTCAAAGTCGAGGCGGATTCTTACCGGCGTATGGCCAATTTCCCGCCGATTGATCTCGATTGACGGTGCCGCCGGAAGCATAGGCGGCTTCCCGAACCGGTCCCTGTGTTACCGGCTTTTTGACCTTTTCACATTCTCCGTTTAAAGCTTTCACAGCCTCATTCAAACTTTTCAAAGTCAAGCATGCAACAAGAATTATCACTTCCGGAGTTTGAGCTTGGCAAATGGCTTTCTCATCCGAACCTAGCAACTTCTTTAACAGAGTAGGATCACATTCCTCATCACCGTCAAGCATGTCTTTTCTTTCCCCGGGGTCAACCTTTGACGGCATCTTGACGTTGGCTAAACACTTTTCTCGAAATGGGAAATTCCATCATCAATAAGGATTTCTCGGGTCAAACCTCATGGCGGGTTCCTTTTCCTTACCGTCGAGATATTTTCCGGGCTTTTGGCTTCCGGGCTAACCACTCCTCTATTGTCCCTTCCGGCACTTCGACCGTGTCTTCATCGTTGTCACTACGTAGCTCTCGTGGGAACTTTCGTCTTGGCTCTTATGACCAATGAGGGCAAAAGCAGGTCGGGATACTTGACGCCATATGAGGGGTATCTCGACTCTTCCTCGGGCTTAGGGATTACCAGAAGACATCATTATCATCGTAGGACATAAAGGGACCGGGGTCGCCTCTAAACTCAGACTCTTTCCAAGGCATCCATACATTCTTCTTCGTACCAAGTTTCAGGAGTGACTACTAACACCGTGATAGAGTCTACCCTTCCCGATGAGAGTTTGGCTTCGGCGACGCTTACATGTTCTAGATCGGCGGGAGGAGCCCACTTCCCTCTTTTGGCTAAAGCTTCGATCAAGTCTCTCCATTCACCTACCAAGTCCTTGTACGGAGTATTGAACTCTAGGATATAGGACTCATACACTACCTCATCCTTCTCCGAGCCTTCGCATAGGCCGCAGACACACTTTGAAGTGATTTCATCCCCTATTCCAGTCTCGTGGCTTTCGCTCTCATCTTGCCCTTCGGGTTTCACTTCCGTTGGCTCCAAGTCCATTCCTTCTACCGAACCGTCATCATCACCGTAAATCCACCCATTCCTATTCTCATTCCCGACCGACTCTTCGCCGTAGCCGTCTCGAGAGGTAGGCAAATTCACAGTGCGTTGACAAAATTGGAAAGGTCAAACCTGCACCGGGATTCCAAGGTAGGGAAATTTGGCTCAGCCGAAAGGAGGAAAAGGGTCCCATGGGGGATTCAGAGGAAGCGAGGGTGTCGGGACCCTAACAGCCTGGGGTATTGGAGGAGACCGAGAAAGGACAGCTTTTGGCAATGGGTTATATGAAGATGGGGGAGGGCATTGGTTATAGGCTAGCTCTTCTTCCCTAGTCATCTCGGTTACCCAAACCAAGATCGTTTCGTCAAATCGGTCATTCTCGACTCTCGAACCGATGAAACCGAGGATTCTCGCGAACCTGCTCCGAGGATTCTCGCGCTAACAAGTCGCCGACCCGGTGTTCTCACCCACTTCTTTCTCGCCGCGGAAAGGGATAGGAAAGGTTTAGACTCGGGTAGGTGTTTAGCCGAAGGCTCGTGCAATATGCAAATTAGAATCTTCAAGTTTACTTAAAACAAGTTGTCTTTTATTAATATCTATTTGGTTGGAAAAGGGGTTCTCGCCCTTCTTTTTCACAACTACTCTAGATCCTCGGATCGCGGGTTCCGTCACTACGTCTATAAGCCCCTCGTATTCCACCCGTATTTCGACCTCCTGTGGTGGACACCCGGCGAGGGTCCTATAGGGCACGCGGATCCCACCGACCGAGAGTAAAGAACGCTCCTATCGGGTCTAGCGGGTCATAGGACCTTTCAACGCACGAGCGATGCGGATTATAGTCAAGGCAATACCGGGAAAGTCTCGTCTCTCTCGCTCGACGGATCTTTGACAGAGTTTCGCTTGAGCGAATGACGGTTTTTGACTTTCGGTAATGTCCGAGAATATAATAGGCATGGGTCGGGCGGCAAAAGCCGGATGACACAAAGGTCACATTGAACTTCGTTGCATACGCAAAGGCGCGAGTCGAATCGAAGTCAATGCCGGCCAAGATCTTGCCAATTTTTCCTTGTCGGAATTTTGCAGTAGCTTCGCTTGAGCGAAAGATCTTTTGATTTTTGGCAAAGACTTGGTCTTGACTCTTACGCATTCCGTGCGGGTCAAGGTCAATAGTCAATGCCTGAGTCAAGATCCCACCGATTTTTTCCTTGTCGGAATTTTCGCAATTTCGCTTGAGCGAAAATCTTGGCTTCCGTTATGAGCTAAGGCTTGACCTTTACGTGGGTATGCAACCGGGCTATATGACACGGACTAGACCAAAACCAACCAAAAGTCACGGTTTTTTGAAACGTGTGACACCTGACCGTGCATTGGTCGACACCGGCCGCCATGGGAGGTTGGGATGATTCCGTGCGCGCCCGGAGCATCGTAAGGTCCGTCCGTGATCGCACTGAACCACCCTCGGGTTTGAAGGACGTGCGTGCAAAAGTGTACAGATATATCAAAGTGCGCGTAGTGTGCGGTCTCCTAAAAATGTTCCTTTTGAGTTAAAACAGAGATTTTCATAAATGTGTTTTAAAGGAATGATTTTCGGGACGGGGGAAAATGCAACACATAAGCACGTAAATTTTCTGGGAGCCCCGCCGCCATGGAGCCGAGTAGCCCCAAGCCGCTAGGACCGCCAGATTAACCATGATTTTTCCCGGTGGAATTGCCACCGAGGTCGTATGGTCGAATCCAATGAGGATTAGCCGTACGACCGCATGGATCAATTTTCCAGGTTCCACTCCTTTTGCTATTTTTCGGGTTGTTTCCCGTTCAAAGTATGCACAGTATTCCAAGATGCAAATGATGCAATGCATGGTAAAGAAAGCAAGCACGATTAATGAAATCGGCGATGGGAGTCTAACCCGCTCAAAGGGAAAAGCTTTCTTCTATTTTTTCAAAATTATTTTTTCGAAAAGGGATACCGGTACGTGGGATTGTTAAACCACCTTGTTATCCCAAGCCCCGGTTAGGAGCGATACAGAAGGGTAAGTGGGGTCCACCTATATACCAAGTATCGATTTTTGTTTTGAAAATAAAGCTTTTCTCCTTTGGGATGATCCCCAAATGAGTCGCCAAACCGTGAATGTGTGCCCAAAATTTTTGTTTATTGGAATTCACGCGAGTTTGAAGACATCCGAGTTATTTGAAAAACGGAGTCGCCACGCCATTTTGATTACCTCCAAACTTTGAAAAAAAGGTTTTATGGGTTCTGAGGTTAAGTTACCCTCGGGAAGAACGTTTGGCGTTCACCCAAAGTGCCTTGCCGGAGCAAGTCTCCCGAGATTTCATTAATCGTGTTTGCTTGCGTGCTTTCTTTGTGTGCATGTGTTTGAGAAAAAAGGGGGAATGTCCTAGTTATCTTCCTGACGTACAAACCATTTGTTGGTTGTCGCCGGATTTCTTGGAATTTATGTATTTGGGATTATGATCCCGTCCTCATCTTATGACTTGTGATCATCGCATTTTAAACCTCGGGACCCTCGGGACTTGCGTGATCGAGAGAATGACTCTCTTTGGTCAAAGATGAGGTTCTTTAGGAAGGAATGTCCTTAGCCCATCAATCCTACGCTTTAAGACGGCCGAGCTCGTATAGAGGCTTCATACTCATTCTTAAGCGATAATCGGAGATATAGGGTTCAAGGTTATCCTTTTCCTAAAGAAATCATGAACCTTTAATGGAAGGAACGATGCAAAGATGAGAACTTTTACACCGGTCCGTTCCAAGGTTGGGGGAAAGGGGAAATGCATGATGAAAATGACTCTTTAATGAAAAGATGACATTTTGGTTTTAGCAAATGATGCTTTTTGATTGAAAGAAATGATCTTTATTGCAAATGATGCATAAAGATAGGATTTTTATGCAAATGATGCATTGAAAAAGGGGTTTTGATGCAAAGGATGCATTTTTATTGAAAAAGATTTGATCTTTATATGCAAATGATGCATAAAGATAACATTTTTATTGGAAAATAGGGATTTTAGGTGCAAAGGATGCACCTTTATGAAAAAGACTACATTTTTATGACAAATGAGGTCTTAATGCATGCAAAGGGGAAGGGGGTGATAAAGAAATGATCTTTATGAATAAATGCCAAGTCCCAAGCAAGATATATGAATGCAATGAGCAAGTATATCAATTAAAATGCAAGGTTAGGGGCGCGCGAGGTTACCAATCGTTTCCTTCGCTTCTTCGGACGGAGCTAGGAGGAGAGGTTCGATCTTTGGGTCTTCAAGGAGGAGGGAGATGGCTTCTGAGCTTCTTCTTCGCCTTCTTGAGCCTTCAAGGGTTTTCTTCTTCACGTCTTGGATTGCTATGGAGTGTGTGTTTTTTTGTTGATTGTTTGTGTTGTTGTGTTGAAACGGGTAGAGGAGGGCTCTATTTATAGGCGCCTGATAAGGCTAATGAAGCCGCGGCGGCCGCAGCCCTTTCGCAAATGAGGCCGTGCGGTCTTATCCATTGTGACTCAAAGATTCTAGAACCATGCAAGGTGGCATTATTCTAGAACCTTCTCCCTAATTAAGAAAACGTGTTTTCTTAATTAGGAAGGCTCCCTACACTCCCTAATTTTAATTTGGGACTGCTCTAGACATTTCCTAACACTAGGAAGGTCCGGGAATTACCGGAAACTTACCGAAATGTCGGGAAAATTAACCTAAGGCATGAGCCGATTTGGGTACTTACACTCGTGCACAATCTCCCTACACCACTCCTTTGAACTTTTCAAAGAACAACATTTGGCTCTCTTCTTTCTCGATAATTTTGGAGAATTTTTTGGCATTTCCATGGCTTTTCTCCCTTCTCTCCCGAAATTCCAAATAGAATTGGAGAAGATGAAGTTTCGTATGACATTTATGGCCCACACCAAATCCAACCACCGAAATAAATGAAATCTGCCGATGTCACCCCTATCCGCGCATGGATGGGCCATACTGCCACCACCAAAAAAAAATCTGCGTTAGCAGCTCCAACCGCCGCACCGCGGAGGAATATTTCATCCTGCCCGCTCGAAACCCGTGCAAAGCCTGCCCAAACATTTCCATACACCAAACCTTCACACCCTCGCCAAGAAACTCGGCTCATGCAACATTTACATGCATAATAGAAAATAAAAAAAAACAATAAATCCTAGATTATTACATCCCAAAAAAACGTAGTGTGTAAATAAAAATAAAGTGTATCTCGCTTCTAAATAGGTACAATCCTTAATCAATCAAAGATAATCAATCGAATCCTCGTTAGCCGGCCCTTTCCTCCGGTCCCTCATGCGACTCCTGCCCGCCCCTCCCCGCAGCCATGAATACCTCGGGTTTGGAATCAGTTATCCTCGTTCTCCAGAGAGAGGCTCGGCTTGGATCAACCTGTACGCCACGATAGGGCAAGCCGGTACTTCTGCAAAGAAGTCATATCCAAATGCGAACGCGTCGGATTCCCCTTTCGGACATGCGCAAGAGCCACCAGCGATGCCAAACGTGCCCCCGCCCGTGCAAATCCCCCCGAGGATGACGTGATCCTGAGGGAAGCTCCATACCGGGATCTATGCGAGGAGAGAGAGGAGTCTCTGTGAGAATGCTCCTAAGGAATAGGGAAACTCTCCCGCTCCACAGTGCGCCTGTGGCCAAGGCATGTCTCGCTTCCGCCCGAAAAAAATTTCCACAAGCAACCACATCCTCCTAAGGAACCTCTTGGTCCCAATCACCTCGCTTCGCGGGCCTTTCTCCACAACCACGCCCTGAACCTACCAAACAAAAGCGTCGAGATAAGTAATGCGAAAAACGAAGAAGCGAAAGAAAAGACAAAGAGACAGGTAAGGCCTATCAGTACCTTCATATCCTGGACAAGGCCTGAAAGCTCGTGGGACCCTTTCGCCTGCTGTGGATAGGGATTCAGATTTCCCGCCTAACCCTATCCCGGACATACGAAAAGTCCGATCGAGGGTATCGCACAATCCCCTCCCTCTCTCTCAAGAAACACTGGGCATCCTCACTTCCTCAAGATAAATCTCGAATACTCCTCACCTGCCACAAAGATCGAGAAGTGGCCGGCCACCCCGACACTCGCCCAGCCTCCGATCTCTCACTGGGTGCATCATGTCGGCGGGAGGCTCCACCGGTGCCATCGTAGGCGCACCTCGACATACAAGCCGGGCGCATCACTCTTTCCCCGCATAATATGCAATACAGCCATTCTCAAAATCCTCTCACAGACGGTCCACCTCTCAAGATCTCTTCAAATGGGCTTCCATCGTCGAAGCGGCCCTGTGGGTAGAAAATCATCCCCTCATCCGTCTCACCCTCGTCAAAGGCAGGCAATCCCTGTACCAGGGTCGTGGCGCCCTCGGAATCTATCTTCTCCCGAGCATGCTTGCTTCAGAGAGCATGGTCGGATATGCCCCGACGTGTTCCGCAGGGCCGTCGCCACATCGTGACGTGAAAGAACTCCAGAGCCCATACCGCGAAAGGTGTGGAAGATTACATCAACTAAGTGCGAAAAGAAACAGCTTCTGTGTTTAAGGAAAAGAAAAAGCGTAGTTTTATGCTACCTCCGTAGGAAAACTCAAAGCACGTCGTAGAGCCGACAAATTTTTCCTGGCCATACCGATCCAGAGCAAAATATAGCTCGCACTCCCCGCTCTCCCCAAGACACCTCTCACATTCCCACATCCTCCAATGTCCTCGTAGCAAACACCGCCATCCCCTTGGCGTGTCCAAAAAGGGGGCTCGAAAAAGCAAACCACAGAAAAGCCTTGGCAGTCTGCACAGCAGCCACTCTCTCATCCCCGGCCTCATAACTCTCAATGCTCTCCACGATCTTCCCGTGACCACAAAGATACTCCATACCCATCCCCTTTTTGGGAATGGGAGTAAATCCCGTAAGATCCCGCAGCCTCCGTGTCATCAGTAGCCATCCTCCTCTCAATACTCCGTCCTTTAAAGAACAGTGCCCGTGATCGCAGCGTAATCGGAAGGAGTAACCGTGGCCTCGCCCCAAGAAATGGAATGTGTGGGTCGCGTCCCACCGTGTTGTGCCAAAGCAAAAATCAGGCCCTTACTCTTGGGGAACTTAACCAACCCCTCAGCACTCAATGAACTCATACAAACCAAGCCCCAATAACGACCGTCTCTGACTCATCAACTCCTCCGCCCAGACCGGAAGCCGATCCCACAGTGTCAACCACGGCCTCCACCGATCCTCGAGTCTTCGCCTTATTCACCGCCCGTCACAAAACGATCTCCACCCCGCAATGGAAAGAAAAACAAAAAAATGTCAAAAAATTTTTTTTTGCATTTGCATCCAAAAAGAGAGAGCATACACATGCATCACAAAGTTATGAAGAAAATTCGGCAAAGATAACGGCATATAATGGACTCAGCGAATGTGCGCTCGCCCGAAAATTTGTTTGTCGTGAAAATGAAGGAGTCGCCACGCCGTTTTAAGAGGAAACATTGAAAACCTTTTTTTAGAGAGAAAACATGAGTTCGGGGGTCAGGTTACGTGTTGGGAAGAACCGAGAGTTCACCCAACACGCCTCGTCCATAGACGAGTCTTTCAATCAAACATCCAAATGAATCCAAAGTGTGTGCAAATATTGATAATAAACAAGGTGTGGTAAAATGCATCTTATTAATTATGAAAAGAGAATTACAGATTGTGAGCCCATTATTTAGGGAGGCCACATCCCTGATACAAATGATCTAAAACAGACATAAAGGAAAGAGGTCTCGCAGATAGGTCATGTATGTCGCATGACACGTCGCACCAGTGACCATATATGTCGCGTGACACAGGATCACTTGGAGACGAAGATGTCGCGTGACATACATAAGCCATCTCGCAGTAAACTTAACAAGCCGAACACGTAATCAACGTAAGAAGCTATGCAGATCTAATTGATTAACTAAATTACGAACGAAATACAGAAACAATAGCAAATCGACCTCGGGAGTGTGGATATGGGTAGATCCACACCCCCTTGGGGTTCAAACACCAAGTTCAATCAAATATTCAACAATAGAAGCTCAATTGCACGAATTATTCAAGTTAAACAGAGAGATTGCGATTGGGATTCGCAATCCGTATAGCTAGGATCTGATTACCGAATCCAAACAATGTAAGTAGATGCTAGAATTATGAGAAATTAAGCAAGAGAGAGAGAGAGAGAGAGAAGGTTGGAGAATCGTTACCCTTGATGCTTCCACGAATCCCGTATCTAGTCGATACGTAACCCTTCAATTCGTCACTTCGATCCGAAGGATTGATGCAAGGGGTCCAAGTGCTATGGCTTGAGAAAGGGGTTTGGATAGGAAGGAATTGGGTAGGTTGAAGGTAGGAGAGAGAGAGGGTTGTGTTTGGGAATTTCGTTACGGTGAAAATTCTGCAGAGTAACAGTAGGCTGAAGTTGGGATCCAATTTCTGAGAGGGGGAGGGTCTTATTTATAGGCTTCAGTTGGTGACCTCAGTGTGTCGCACGACCTTACGCATCCACTTTCCATGCCTGCCGTCGCGTGACACAAGGTGGTCCAACCGCTTTTGGCGCCAAAAACCGCTCGGAACATTTCGGGAAAATACCCAAAAGGTCCAACAGGTTTTATTCCCAAGAGGTCCTTTGGCATGAATAATGTACCAAAAGGTACTTCCTTCGCGGGAAACTCATAAAACGTTTCCGGAAGTCTCGGGGTCGGCCGGGAATTTACCAAAACGCCCCTTAATGCAATTTTATTACATTAAAATGCATCTAAAAAGGTTGCGAATTGGATTGGCGTACTTACAGATGACTCATCCCCTCAGGGATGACTCGTGCTCACGACTCGTGTCTTGGGGGACGAGTCGTGCTTGCAGCACTAGAAACCCATTTTTGCAAGGAAAAAGGACTATTTTCCCTAAGTGTTATGGATTTATAACAAGTATAAATAGAACCCTTTTGTCCCAGCAAATAGTGATGAAAATTAGAGTTTATGAAACACTAATTGGTTGATTTTGATTACGAATCAAAGATCAAAATCCATAGATTCATTCTACCAAAAAGCCATTGATTTTTGAATATTGATTCAACAATCGGGGATCATCTAGCAATCCAACAAGAAGAGTTCTTGGTCCGTTCGCATGTGGATTACCGATAGAGGGTGGTTAATTTATCACCAAAAGCTTGAAGTCTTCGATCGTTGATTCATCACCAAGTTAGAACAAGGAGAAGATCAAAAACCTTCACCAACGGTTTTGAAATTCATTTTGTGATTCGCATTTAAAGATTCATTTTGAAACAAACATAATCGCATTAAGGTATGTAAATTCTATTTCATATATATTTCTAATCTCTTCATGCTTGACATATCATAAGGCTAGGGTTTTGTTGTTGTATAAATTTTTTCGCTGCATTTGTAACCTCAAAACCCAACACCTTTCACCGATCAATCATCCTCTCGACCGTTCAGCCGTTGCCAACCCATCAGAAATCCTACTTTCCATATCTACCACTACAACCCTTGGTTTGTCAATCCCAAGTCTGCTCCCTCTCTAAAATGGGTTTATCCCATAGATCATCTGCCTCCATTTATCAGGAGATTGTTGCAATTTCATGATATTAATAAGAACTCTGTCCCAGTCGGTGACATGACTAATTACGTTGACTTTGACAACTTTCATGAAGACAAGGGAATATATTTCAGCAGGCCATGCCTCCTGAGTGACTATGACATCTCCTTATCCAGAGAAAGCCTTATCAAGCTATAAAACTGATACTTCGATCTTTTACCTCCATTGTGGAATGCTATTTACCTGGCTTAAGATAGGCTCAAGCAAGACATGATGGCCCATGCAGTGTGGGCTGATTTTGATCTTTTATATAATGCTTAAGACACTTTGCTGGAATCTGACCCATACCAATTGGGCAGATATGAGTTACCTGAGGATAATCTTCCCTCATTTGATTTTGAACCTGTCAATCTAGGTCCCAGGAGAATCCAGTTTATCAGAAACGTGATGGACCTGGATCAAAACTTGGTGGATATGAATAGAGAAATCCAAGCTTTGGGAGATATTACTCTATCAGATTTCTTTTCATCGGTTCACTCCAATAAGAACAAGTGGGCTTCTGTGACCGATGAGGAAATTGAAGACTTGTTCAAAGATAGTGGTTCTGATAAAGTTGATGATGAGGATGTTGATAAAGTTGATCGGTCAGGCTCCAGCTCCAGCCCTTCTGATGATTCTGATTAGGGGTGTAAGTGGTTTAGCTCAAACCGCGGTTTGAGACCGAACCGAGCTAAACCGTGGGGTTTAGCTCGGTTTTTTTATTTAAGTGGTTTAGCTCGGTTTATAAAAATTACAAACCACGTGGTTCGGTTTAGCTTGTGGTTTGAGGGTGCCGAGCCAAACCGAGCTAAACAGAACCGCCAAACCGAGCTATGGAACCGAACCGCCAAACCGAGCTATGAAACCGAGCTATGGAACCGAGCTATGGTCCCAGCTCTTGTAGGCGGCTATAAACCCAGCTATATTTTGATAAACCGAACCGAGCTATGTGCCTAAACTGCCGAGCTATGTGCCTAAACTGCCGTATGCTTCCCATTTATTTCACTATATTATAAACCCATTTCAACAGTGTCATCTTAAGAAAACACTACACATGAACATTTCTTCTTTGTTGTCCAAGAAAGACATAAACACATAAATACTTATCTTATTTTCCTTTAATTAAGCAGAATTTTCCTTTCCTAAACATCTTCATATATTATTTTTTTTTTTTAAATTTCTTCAAGCATGAAGTGCCTATATGTGTGCTTTCAAAACAATGGAGATCCCTGTTCCATTTGTCCTTTGATATCTTTTGGGTGGTAAAGTTTTCCACGATTAAACCAAACCCTATCTATAGTAAGTAACTAAATCGCGATTTATTTTAGTTACTTACTGTTTTATATTGATTAGTCATAAAATCAAAATGATTAAACCGCGGTTTAGATCGAGCTAAACCGAACCTTGGCGGTTTAGCTTAGCTCGGTTTGAATTTTTTTGTGGTTTAGCTCAGTTTGGAATTTCTTCAAACTAATACTAGCAGTTTAGCTCTAAAATTTCCCCAAACCGAGCTAAACTGAACCGTTTACACCCCTAATTATGATAATGATGACCAATCTGCTGCTGCCATTAACCAATCTGAAAAGATCGATTTTTCCACTCCCAAACCGATGGCTACGGTTAGACATGTGGAAGGAGGCCTAACTGACACTTCACCGGTTACTGCCTTAGGAGGAGGAGATGCTGAGAAAAGTGATTCCTTACCAATTACTCAACCGATGCCTCTGATCGGTGAGTCTGCTCAACCGGTTAGAGAAGAGTTACCGGTTAGTAAGTCTGCAACTGACTTGCCTCTTGCCGATGTATCTACTGAACCGGTTAAAGAGAGAAAACATGTTGATGTTGATGATATTGAGTTGCAAAAGGCTTTGGCTGCTAGCCTATTTGAAGTTGAGCTGAACCGACAAAGGATTTCGGTGGATGATCTGGCCACTCAGCAAGCTATCCAAGCTTCTCTCTCTACCTCTCCACCAGTCAGTCAAGCCAATCAAGCTGTGAAAGAGAAGTCACCGATTAAGGAGGAGACCGAGCCAATTTTTGAGGAGGAGTCTTCATTAGATTTTTTGGAAGAAGAGGAACTTTCAGATGATGAACCGATTGACTTTGATCCCACTGGTGCTGCTGTTCCACCAGCAAGTTTTAACTTTATTCATGACCAGAAGGATCTACTTTCCACTCTCAACTATTATACCACAAAGGCTTTAATTCCTTGGTTAGAGAATGGGATGCCTCTATTTGATGTTCTTGAGAAGATCTCTAGCCGATCCAGCCTTGAATCTATCCCTTTGCCTCCACACATTGCCGATGATCTTCAAAAGCATAGAGGAGCTGACAGAATGCAGGTATTTACTGATGTTGCTGAAGTTATGGGAAATGGTTCCCCTCCATCCGATATAACTCCTCACCTACCAAAACCAATGGCCCAGGTGAAACCAGCAGCTGTTTCCAAAAATCCAAAATCCTTAAACTCAGAAAGAGACCTGCACCTCCCAAAGGCCACAAGCTGAAACCAGGCAAAGCAGACCAACAACTCATCACTGAATTTCCTCCCAAACAAAAGCCAAAATATTCTCCCTTCTCTCAACGGCAAACCACCATCAGAATTCATGGAGAGATTGTTAACCGAGCCACTCGACCGGTTGAAAGCACCTTGTCAATCGGTAACCTTTTTCTCAGATATCTCTCCCTCAATAAACGAATGACCCAAGTGTTGGAACTGAGAATTTTCAGATGGTCCTCCGAGGTTATTTATATGGTAGGTTTGATGCCTCAAGTACCTAGACTGTCAATTAGGAGAAATGGAAATGTCCTACCATGGAGCAACATTAGACATGCTTCTCTACTTCTGGTTGCCTTAAGGATGATTCCTTTGACACGGTAAAGGGAACTTGCCTTACCGTTGGTCCTGCTGCTGTTGAAATGTTGGAACTTTCCTTTGCTGAGATGATGAGCCTTGATAATGATGGCATGATGGCTCCCGCTCAACCTGATTCTTCCTCATCTGAATCAGTTGATGAAGTTATTGAGATTTCTCCAACCGGTCAAGTAACTAGAACTGGTCAGGCTCCTACCATTACTCTAACCGACTCTCCTACTGATATTCCAACCGGTTATCTAGATTTCCTTCCAACTTATCAACCAACCGGTATTCCATCTATTCTTTCAGCCGATCCGCCTCTGACCGACCAGACTGCAACCATTCAGCCTTCACCTTCAACCGATCAATCCCTAGCCGTCCAAGCCTCTCTTACCGATGCTGCCTTACCGACTCCTGCTCAACCGACTCCTCAACCGGCCCCCTTAACAGACGATGATGATCCTCAACGGCCAGTTTTTGTACTTGATCTTGTTGAATTTCATGAGGCCTTGCTCAAAGGGGTTGCTGATGTAAATGTTGAGTTAGTTAATTCTCTTGCTAAGTCCAATCAGGAGGAGGATGAGAGAAGACTTAACCAGATAGAAACTGGATTTGCTATGGCCATGGGAAATTTTGTGCAGCTGCTGAATGAGAAGGATGCAACAATCAGAGATCTATTGTTGCAACTTGATGAGGCTCACTACACCAATAAAGCCTTATATGAGCAAGAAATCTCCGATCAAGCCATTTTGAAGCAATCAACCGAAGCCCTCAACCAAGCCGAACAGAAAAATCTTGAGTTGCAAACCGAGCTGACCAAAGTCAAAGCCCAGAATGAAGTTTTATTGAAAATGTTTGCCGACGGTCAGCTGGGTAAGTCTCAGTATGAGGAGCAGAAGAAAAGAAAAAGAGAAGAAAGCTAAGAGGGATGCCAAAAGAGCCAAATCATCAGACCCCGTTACATCGACTTCACCAACTTCAGCTGCTCCACCGGTCAAATACCCAACAGATCCTCCAACCAAGCTTGCTACTGAAGATTAGAATGTAACCGATGATATGAATGTCTTTCTTTCTACCAGTCTGCTGATTATTCAATGAGAATTTCTGAACTCTAAACTTGTCTATTTAAATGTTTTGCTTTCTTGAATTTCCTTATATTTTGAATGATTTTACTGCTTCTAACCGTTTCACTTTGCAGGTTGCTTCATTCAAATTTCTTTTTCTTTAATTTTGTTTTAAGATTTCTTTTTGTAAGCTTTACTTAGGTTACATCAAGTTGTCACTTGACTTAGGGAATGACATAATTAAAAGATAAAATCTTAGTCATTCTTTTACTGAGTTAAGATAGATGTTAACCTAGAGTGATTGGACTTAAGCAATTAGCAGGAGATTGTTAGTCAAATATATGTTTAGCTTTAGAATTGCTTAATCCCAATCATAATAAGAATTATTGAGGACCCCTAATTTTAATTAAACCAAATAGAAATTTTCTATGCATATTAGGTTCCCTTAGTGCTAGTGCCAGTGTTTTACAAATGTAATTTTCTCAAAGTTTGATGACTTGAAGACCTGAAGATTTTCCTTGTGACTTACTGGTTACTTGATAGATAAGCTTTCCCTAACCGGTTGCCTGCTTAGCCGATATCATATGTCTAACCGATCAACACTCTAACCGGTTGAGACTGTCAACCGGTCAAGTATCTATCAGCTTATCAGTTGCTAACCGACCAGGCTTATTCATCAAGTTTCTTTCAGCTAGCCGAAGCATTTATTGCTCCCAACTACTCAGCCCCCAATTTAGCTGAAGTTGGTAAAATAGCATACTGAAAAGATGTTCTTGCATCCTGTCAGAATCTCAATGAGGAATGTCAAAGTTATCAGTACTCACATCCCTTCAACCACTCAATGGAAAATATCTTCATCAAATCTCAGGCATTAAATGAAAAGATACTCCCATTAAATGTCTGTCAGTCCAAGTCATCTTTTCAACCCTTTAAGAGACAACATCTCTATTTTGAAGACCACTATAAATAGCTTCTCCAGAGCATTGAAGAGGGTTGATGCATTTAAGATCTTTGAGAGTGAGTTGCCAAGAACTACCAACCTCCAAACATTCAAGTTCAAGACATTCAATTCAAGTCCCTCATAAACACTAGACCATATCTCTGTTAGGACAAACACTGAGCACCTTCAATCAATATTTGTTGTGTTCCCAAACAAGACTATGATTGGAACACATTGATTGAATCACACACATACCCTAGAAAAATCAGTTCAACTTGTGAACGCATCTCTAGAAAACACTTGGTCATTCTTGTGAACACTTCTTCTCCGTCATCCGTTCATCATCGCTGTCTCCGTTCATCATACTCTCTCTCTCTCTCTCACTCTCGCTCTTTCTCTTTCTCTCTGTTGCTTAAACTTGAATTGGACAACCAAATGTCTACCTACAATGACGACGCCTTGCCAGTTACCTCTCTCTCTCTCTCTCTCTCCCCCCCTTTATAATCTTATGAATGTGCTTCAATTAAACCCTAAGAACTAATTAGGGATTATTATTCAACTCTTTACTATCTACTGTTTACTTCTATCAGGTTCGATTGATTTCTGATTATTATTTTGATTTTGGATTCAGTTAGGTTTTTGGTTTTCAGAAGTTTGATCGTGTCAATTTGTTTTGAATTTAGTTGGCTGGTGTTGTTGCTGTTGAAATTACTGGAGGACCTGAAGTTCCATTCCACCCAGGAAGACAGGTTTGTAAATTTATCTGGCTCTAATGACTGAATGTGTATTTTTTTTGGATAATTTTCAAAACTTAATTAATGTTAATGAAATGATCTTTGCTTTCTGGTTGATTAACTTGATTAGCTATGGGGCAAATATGTTTCCAACTTAGTATAAAAGATGAAAGAAAAATTAAAAATATTAAATATCCACCTGCCGTGATAAATTGTCTCTCTTTGCTTTCTGGTTGATTAATGTGCTCTTATTGTAAAAAGCATGATGAAACTGAAGTACCTGATCCTTACTATGGTGGAGCACAACGTTTCGAGAAGGTACATCCAATTTCTTTCATATTGACCATGTATAAAGCATGGAATCTGAAATCTCTAACCATGGTGTGTGGGGGGGGGGGAGACGACAGTAGTGTGGGTGTATGGTGTAGTGGCATGGGTTTGAAACCAGTGAATTCTGTTGTTGATTAATATTCCATCATTACTTTTGCAAAATAGTACTCCCTTCGATCCTAAATGTATGTCCAGTTTTGACTTTAAGTGAACTTTGGGAAAGCTGACTTACAAGCAATTTTAGTAGTATGTTTACAAAAGTATCCTTAATAATACCACCATATGACATTGAAATTGTCAATGGCTTAGCAAAAGTGAGATGAAACTCACAAGTGAGACGAAACTCACAAGTGTTGTCCTTAGTGTTGGCAACACTAACGACAACACACACCAATTCGAAAACAACAAATAAATAGAAATAAATCTAATTTGCAGCGGAAGTAAATAACAATACACAAAAAATAAATTTTTATCAAGTTATATAAATATATAACTTGATGGGTGCCAGGAGGGCAAGACCTTTCTATATATAATGAATTCAATACAAGGTCAAAGAAGTTTCCTTAATGATAAATAATCATTAACTCAAGGATCAATAAATAAAGAACTCTCTCTGAATACTAACACTCAAAACCTCACGAAAATACAAAAATATATGTGAAACTCTCTAGTGTTGGATGTGTTGCCAACACTGAATGGCGACACTTGAAGAGCAGAATTCTTTCTTGTGCAGATTTGTGTCTTCTGAATTGGATGATCTCAAATGTAGATCGACTGCACATTTTATAGGCCTCCAAAACTTGGAGCCTACTCAAAATAATCAGCTAACAGCCTTGAAGTTGTTTCCTCATTTTTAGCTCCTACTCGCCTCATTTGTAGAAGACTTGGTCTTCATTGCTTCTCTTGCTTGTACAACTCTGATGTAGCCACCTTGTACTTTATCTTTTTCTCCCCCTGAATAGCTAAACAATAGCTCTTTTACTTGGTCACTAATTAAACATATAAACAATGTGTTTAAATGTAATTTTCTTCATCTCTTCGTAAATCACGCCTGGGCACTTTCTGTTGACCTGTTCAAGCTCACAAACCGCAGACTAACAACTGATATTTAAACATTAATTTACACATTATTATTTGTGAAAAATACAGTAACTATTTTGGTGTTGTCAATTCCAAATGGCAACACTTGTGGCAACACTGGTTTGCAACACTAGTGACAACATACATGGCAGCACATGTTCTACATTTACAATTTCCCCCTTAGTTACTGATTTCTTCACAAAATACCAACGTGATGTTCTTTACAAAACAGTTAGTCATACTTAACCAAAAATCAAAAAAATGCCACATCCTCATTAGTGACAACATAAACCTTCAGGCAATGTTAAAATATTTTCCAACAAAGTATCACACTCACACGAGTGACAATATCAACCTTCAGGCAAACATAGTCATATAATTTCGAATATATCTCCCTCTTAATCACGAAATTAATAACTAACCAAAATAATTATTAATATCTCCAAACAACCACCCAAATGTTTAGCAAACCAACCAACTAAGTTTGAAGAAAATTTCAGCCGAAACAAAGAAAAAAAAACAGAATTAAAATTGTTTAAACATCACAAACCAAATTAAAACAAATAAAATTGTTTTTGAAACCAACCACCAAATCAACCATAACCATTCAACCTTCTGCATTACTAGCTCCTTCTTCACCTCCCTCACCTGCATTTGTGCCACTAGGTCCAGCTCCATCAGCTCCAGCTCCATCACGCCTTGGTCTTGATTGATCTCCCCCTATTTTGAAAGAAATTAACTCCACCATATTCATCATATCTGAACGCATGTCTAACCACCCCTGCATAACTGAGTCGATATGATTCACCTGCCTATTGAAAAAATTCAGAACCATAGCAGCTCTATCATGACAGGTGCAATGTTGCCTGGAGTGTTGCCAGTCTCAGGGGTAACACTTGGGGTGACACTGGTAGCAGGGCCAGCCGTTGGAGCAGTTGTTGTAACCAAAACCCAGGGCAAATCTCTGTGCCTATCTCCTTCAGTAAAATGTCTACTAATCTTATAGAAAACAGGCTTCTCAGAGATGTTGTCCGCATTCCATGGTTCAAATTTTTGGAATAGAAGGACATTATATATGAGGGAAGGAAAAATATAGAAGGAAGTTTTCTTCTTTTTGGCCCAAGCAGCAAGGTGAGAAAATACCAATCTCCCAAAATTAATTCTCTGTTTGTTACCCAATTTATATAACAAAGTTGCTTGCTCAAAAGTAACAGTGTTCTCATTTGCCGTTAGTAACCAATTTGTGATGCAAATTTTATGAAGAACACTAAACAGAGATGAAAGATGGGTTTATTTGAAATGATCACTCCACACATAAATTCTCCCTCCAGTCAGAAAGCTAGCTAGGGTATTAGGTTCGACATCCAAACACTCATCTTCGATACTAGGGAGGCCAAAAGATTTGTTGATGATCGAGGGATTAAAATCATAAATTTTACCCCTAACAAAAATCTTTCCATAATGAGGGGTGTTCCTATCATCTATGTCCTCCCTTAGATGAGCAAAAAAGTTCCTAACCACACTTTCGACATAGACTGAAACCCTAGTAACAGTAGGTAAAAAATTTCTATCCTCCAAAAATTGGTACACCCGTAGACTTCGAAATTGAACCACATTGATGTTCCTTTCATTCAAAATTCTTTTATCCGAGTCTTGAACCCATTTATCCAAATTTGATTCACAATAAAATTCGTCCGAGAGAAATGGACGTTCATAGTAACCAAATGATTCATAGTCTGATTTGGACTCTTGAGAGTGAGTAGGGGTTGTTACCTCAGGCCAGGTGATGGGAGAATAAGATGGAGAGCTTGACTGTGGTTTGGACTTGGCTGCTGGTGTTGTCTCAGGTGTTGCCATTGGATTGGCAACACTTGGTGCAACACTCTTTTGAACTTTCTGTCTTTTTACCACCCGAAACTGAGCTTGTGCTAGGGTTTCTTCATCCTCAAGCCATGCTTCCTCATCATCATCTGAAGTAGATGAGGGCTCCTTTGTTTCTTTGAAAATTGGGTCCGAACCTTCTTCGAATGAAACATTGAGAGAGGAGCTTGAGCTATCTTCCACTTCGACAGGATCATCAGCAGTGTTTGATGGTGCAAATTTGACATTCGTCAAAGCCCAAACTCGATTCCTCATAATAGTTTTTGATTTTCAAGACGATTCTCGGGCCCAGTTCGCTAAGGGGAAAGAACGTGTCAAAGTCCATAAGACAGATTTTAGACCTAAAAAATGTCTTAATCCTTTCGGATTGTCGACAAACTATACCCCTAAATGATGACGAAGCATCAATAACTTTTTTTTTCTTGGTTTTCTTTTGGGGTGCAAAGGTTAGCTCTATGGAAGGAGTAGCTTCAGGAAGACTTATGGGAGTTGGAATTGGAAGGGGGTTGTAGACAATGATGTCCAAACTAGGAGAGGTGGACGGTGTTGCTGAGAATATCGCCGGTGATATCTCCATTGGAATGGCGACATTTGAGGCAACACTCGAGGGAGCTAGAGGAGAAATTTTCATGGGGGACGAAATTTGGGGTGATTTGCTTGGGCTCGCCATGGAATTTTGAGGGAAGAAGACGAAGGGAACAGGGGAATGGGAATTACGTTCAGAGAGAGAGAGAGAGAGACGAGGTGAGAGAGACAGTGAGGGAGAGGGTTTAGGCAAAGAGGGAATTAAATGAGTGAATAGTGAGGATTTTCAGTTGATTTGACAATTTCAAATCCACTTAAACCCCTTATCTCAACAACCTTCAACATTGTTATTCACCATTTTAAAATGTATTTTTTTAAAAATATAATAACTAAAAATAAATTTAGAAATATCCATAAAATTTTATTTTTCAAAATTCAAAAGAAAATGAATTTTAAAAAATAGATATTTCGAAATTATATTTAGTTGGACAAAAATTAAATATTTTTGCTAAAAACTTTTTAAATTTCACAAACTCTAAATATATGAAAATCGACTTTTGGAAATTAAAAATTTAATTAAAAGAATAAGAAAATAAAAAATTAATGTAGCATCTACTAATGTGTTACTAGCAATGTTGCATAACACACAAGGCAACATTTTAAATAAAATCCCCTTGATATTTTTTCAACATATATAACTTATCATTTCTTAGGCAATTTTAAGCAAACTTTACACTTTCTTTATTTACAAGGAAGCATCGTAGTAGCGAGCTCCGTGCCCCGAATTTTTATTTTTTATTTTTATTAAAGTGTAAAGCTATATGTAGTAAGTTTTATACCTTTCAAGTAGGGTACACTGTAGTAGCGAGCTCTATGTCCCTAATACTTAGTATAAAACAGATACATTATACTCCAGTTTTGGCAAGGAAACATCGTCGCAGCGAACTCCGTGCCCCTAGTTACTTTGGTAGTATTCTAATAAGCTTTGCCTTTTTAAATATCAAAAACAACATAAGTGACTTTGTCACTTTAAGCATGAAGGGGTATTTTATCAAAAATGTTAACCTTAAGTATATACACATACTAGAACAAAAATGTCAGTAAATGCCCCCCATTTGGGATTAAACTTTAAATATATTTATATTTATATATATATATATATATTTTAGATAAAATATACAACAAATACACAGTGTTGTTGTCAGTGTTAGCAACATAGACGACAACACTTGAAACAACAGATTTATAGAAAACACAAACCAAGAGATTTTTTCAAACTTGAAAATCTCTCATGGTTCAAGGCTTTGGTCAAAATATCAGCAAGTTGATATTTAGTATCAATATGCTCTATTTGGATCAAGTCATTTTCTACTAAATCTCACAAAAAGTGATGACGGATATCTATATGTTTAGTGCGTGAGTGTTGTACAGGGTTTTTGGAAATGTTTATAGCACTCAAATTGTCACAATACATGGTCAAGATATTACTATCAAGATCATAGTCATCAATCATATTTTTCAACCATATCAGCTGTGAACAACAACTCCCGGCTGCTACATACTCAGATTCAGCAGTCGAGAGAGAGACACAGTTTTGCTTGCGACTGTACCACGACACAAGATTATTACCCAAGAAAAAACAACCCCCACTACTGCTCTTTATATCATCTATATTCCCTGCCCAATCAGAGTCACTAAAACCAACCAAGTTGGTATTAGTGTCTTTGGTGAACCAGATTTCTAATTCACTAGTCCCGGACACATACTTAATGATTTTCTTGACAGCATTTAGGTGAAAAATTTTAGGAGCAGACCGATATCTAGCACACACACCTACACTGAACATAATATCGGGACGACTGGCAGTAAGATAAAGAAGACTACCAGTCACGACCCTAATTCTAGGCACCATTTTAGCACATGTTGAGCAAGTGGGGTTGGGATTGTAGTATTTCATTTATGCATTTTATGCTACTTGTTGGTTTTATGTGCTTATTTTTATATTTGACAATTTATGGGATTTTAGGATGATAATAAAATTTAGTTAATGTTTTATTGTCTAAATGAAATAAATTAGAAAGTGTGTAGTGAAATTATAATAATTGAAATTTTAAATAAAAGTTGGAAAAGTGTTGAGGTGTTTATGTGTCTAAGTTGAATTCTAAGGGTGTTAGTTGTGTTAGTAGCTAGAACCTTGAGGAGCTAAAAGGAAAACTTGATTAATGTTTATCCTTCAATTTCCATGGAAGCCTCATTTTAATCTTATCAGCTCTTTCTCTTCTTCAAATTCCCATGGAACCTAAACCTTAACCTTCCCTTTCAAAATTCCTAGCAAATTCAATTCCTTTCCGTTTTTCGATCCGTCTTCATATTATTGTTCGTGAGGCCGAGGGGAGCGCATCTAGCCGGAAAAAGAATGACTTATTTTTGCATTATTCTGATAAGTTATTATGATTTTTCCTTCTATAATTGTTCATTTAATGTGCAAGATTGAGATTGTTGTCGTATAAATGTTGTTTGTTATTTTGGGAGCAATTTTACTTGAGTTGGAAAGCTAGTGAAATGATTTGGGCTGAAGTTGGTTAGGATGTTGTTATTAAGTTGAAAGGATAGTAGTATAATCGAAGTTTAATTGTTAATGGTTTAAATGGAAGGTTGCATGTGGTTCTTGTTCATCTTACTTGGGTGGAAATGATTTATGGAGGAGTATATGGTGCTATTGGCTTAGTGTTAAAGGTTTGAGGGTATAAAATTTCTACATGTTAGTTTGGACCATTTTATTTGGGTTTAGAATGGATTGGAATAGGTTTTGAATGAGTGTAATGAAGTGATGATATATTGGTTTGGTTGAGGTGGAAAGGGTTGAATTATAAGTGTTGTAAGTTATTATGACTTCTTTTATTTTCTTGATCATTCAAGGTTGAAATGTGATATTGATGTTGTATAAATTGTTTTGGTATTTTTGGGTATATGTTTCTTTGAGTTAGAATGAAAACGGAATGAGTTGAAATATACTTGGTGATGATATTGTGGTATAAGTGTAAAGGATAGTATTAATTGAAACTAAATGTTGAAGAAATTGGTATAAGTATGTGCATGGTAGTTTAGCCATGTTTCTTGAGTCAAAATAGTTGGGAAATGATCTTGGTACATTATACTTGGGTTGAATTGAGTATGCATGGGATGGTTTGGGTCTGAGTTTTGGTAATGTTTAGTACCTGTTTTGGCACTTTAAAAACAGAGGAAAAGTGTAGACAACATTTGGTTTTGGCCTTTGCTGAAGTTCAGCTTCTGATGCTGATTTTTGCCTTTGGCACGAGTCGTGCCCCATGACACGAGTCGTGCCCTTTGGCCATTCATGATAACGACTCGTGCATTTGGTGTCACCCGTGCTGGATTAATTGGGGATTCAATGGCACGAGTCGTGCCCTCCCCTGTCACCTCTGAATCATTTTCCAAGCCTTAAAAACCTAATCTACCTAGGATATAATGGAACCCTCTTTACCTATAATTAAAGTACAACACTTTAGCTATACAATGGTATCTTACTTAGTCAAAATGGATTTGTGGAAGGGGTTTAAATATTGTTCGGAAAATGGTTGATAGGCTTGATTTGCAACTTAACCAAAGTAATTCAAACTTGGTAATTTGATCTTAAACCTTTATAGAGGTTGCTTATTGTTGTATCTTGAACATGTAGGGCTGGTTTGTGATACATGGTGCCTTACTTGGTTATCTCTTCATGGTTTGGATATTTAATAGTGTTGGAAATGCAAGTTACACTATTGTGATGGTTTTAACATGAGTACAAATACCATGTTGTTGAATTGATATTATTCAAATAGTGTATGAAATATATGTTGCACTATTATATTGGTTTAAACATGAGTATGATTACCATGTTGTTATTTTGTTATCCCTTTGGTGGATTTCTTTTCAAGTAACTATTATGTGCTTGAATGTGTTTCAATCAGCTGATGTTTAGGGGTATAATGGAATACGATCAATTATGGAAATTGTTCTTTAATGTGATCGGATTACATTATACCTGTGACTTTCCCCTACTGTGGCCACAGTTTGGGGTTAATGCTTCTGTATTGAGCCAAAAGCCTTACAGATAGCTGCGATCTTATATTGGTTCCCTGAAAATGGTTATATGCCTAAGCAGTTCACAAATGAGTGGAGTTTTACTCCCAACGTTATACGACTTATTGTTCAGACGGGAAAGGTAAACCAAGGTAACGTAAGGTGTTTACCGTTTTACTAATGTGTTATATGCACCTTGTTATGTGTTGCATTTTACTTGGCATATTGTTGTATTCATAATAGCTTATTGAGATTTATTCTCACTCCTTCTCCCTTTACTGTTTTAGATCATGCGAGGCAATTGGACCGGGCCGATGGGGACGGAAAGGAGTTTGTACTTGGTTCTTTTGGGATTGTCTGGGTATGTGTATGTTAGAGTGGGTTGCTGGGAGTTGTTATAAGCATTGCTCTTTTGGGAAGACAATTTGTATATTAAACTTCTTTTGTAAAACTTTATATTCGTGGTTGTTTTGTAATTAAACAGGTTGTCGTGTTCCTTTAAAGTTAGTTTTATAATTGAAATGTTAAAGTTGGGTTTCTTTTCAAGTGAAGTGAAAGTTTTTAAATTCAGGTGGTTTTGGGTTAGTAAGGGGACTCTCCCGCTCGGGGCACGAGCTAGGTTCCGGTTTGGGGTCCCCACACTACCTATCATGGATCTATACAGAGTTGGGTCAACATCCTCTCCTGCCTGATCTTTAGTTACCTTAAGAGATGATCCCATAGGTATTTTTGAGCTCTTTGCACTCTCCAGTCCAAACCTTTTCACCAGACTCTTAGCATACTTGCTCTGAGAGATGAAGATTCCATCATCTGACTATTTTACCTGCAATCCTAGGAAATAATTAAGTTCACCTATCATGCTCATCTCGAAAGTCGATGTCATAGCTTCCACAAAATTTTGTAAACAATTTTTAGATGTGGATCCATAAACTATATCATCAACATAGATCTGAGCAATGACAAGCTCTTTATTTTCCCTAAGAATAAATAATGTCCTATTGGCTTCTCCTCTAACAAATTCATATTCAAGAAGGAAACTTGTTAGACGCCCATACCATGCACGAGGAGCTTGTTTCAAGCCATATAAGGCTTTATCAAGTCTGTATACATGATCTGGGTGGAATGGGTCTTCAAACCCTTTAGGTTGCTCAACATAGATTTCTTTATCTAAGTACCAATTCAAGAAAGCCGCTTTAACATCCATTTGGTGCAATGTGATTTTAAGGTAGCAGGCTATAGCAAGAAGAAGTCTTATTGACTCAATTCTAGCCACAAGTGCAAAGGTCTCGTCAAAGTCGATTCCTTCCACTTTTGCATAGCCTTGAGCCACAAGACGAGCTTTATTACGAACAATATTATCCAATTCACCAGATTTGTTTTTGTAAATCCATTTAGTTCCAATTATATTTGTATGTAAAGGATGTGGAACTAAACACCAAACCTCGTTACGAGTAAATTGTTCAAGCTCTTCTTGCATAGCTTGTATCCAGAAATTATCATTTAAAGTCTCAATCACATTCTTAGGTTCAAGAGAAAAAACGAAACAGGAGTGTTTTACCTAGGAGTATGTGGAGGACATACACACATATCTTACCATATCTCTATAGTCAGCTGGCTCCTTATTTCTTGTTTGAACCCCTTCATTAACATCACCAATTACCTGAGTAATGGGATGATAATTTTTAATTATTGCTGGGGGATCTCTCCTGCCTTGATGGTACACCAAACTATCATCTTCTTCTGAGTCACTACTTTCAGCATCTCCAGCCACTGTTCTGTTCTCCAGTGTTGCCTCATGTGTTGCCATTTCAGGGGCAACACTCGGGGCAACACCCGAATCTGTGGCTTTACTGGTTGATCCAGTTTCTGTTTCAGCCCTTTGTTCAACTTCTTCCAGCAAGGCTGGTTCTCCTATGGCACTCAAGTAATCGTTAAATTTAATATTTACCGATTCTTGAATCACTTTTAACCTCAAATTATAGACTTGATAAGCATGACTGTTTTGAGAGTATCCAATAAAGATAGCTTTGTCACTCTTAGAATCTAGTTTTCCTAAGTATTCTCGGTTATTTAAAATATAGCACAAACACCCAAATATGTGGAAATAGTGAACGGTAGGTTTCTTTCCATTCAAAATCTCATAGGGTGTCATAGTTATACCGGGTCTTAAGAAAACTCTATTCGTAGTGTGATAGGCTGTGTTTAATGTTTCGGTCCAAAAACCTTCAAAAATATTCCTAGCAATTAGCATAACACGAGCCATCTCTAACAGAGTCCTATTTTTCCTTTCAGCAACACCATTTTGTTGTGGTGTTTTGGGTGCTGAAAATTCATGGTGTATCCCCTTTTTACTACAAAATGTAGAGAAGGAGATGTTTTCAAACTCTCTACCATGATCTGACCTTATTCGAAAAACAGGAGAACAAAACATGTTTTAGATTTTAGAAACTATGTGAGTAAATTTATCAAAAGTTTCAGATTTTTCTCTTAAGAAATAGACCCATGTAAACCTAGAAAAGTCATCAACTATAACATAAACATACTTTTTACCTCCCAAGCTTTCTACCTCAATAGGACCCATCAAGTCCATATGTAAAAGCTGAAAACAATGTGCTGTTCCTGAGTGTTGCTCATTGTGTTGTCCAACACTGTGAGCAACACGAGTCTGCTTACCCTTTTGGCAGTTACCACACAACATGGTGTCTTTGAGGTTTAATTTAGGAACACCTTTGATGGCATTGAGTTTGATAATCTTCTCAAGATTCCTATAATGAGAATGACCTAACTTTTGATGCTATAACCTTATGTCATCAAGTTTCGTCAAAATGCATGCTTGTTTATTACCAACAAGGTAGCAATTATCACTCGATCTTGTTCCAGTCATGACACAAAAATTAGTATTATCAAACACTTCACATGTATTTTTATTGAATTTTACCTCCAAATTGTCATCACATAATTGGCTAATGCTAATTAAATTAGCAAGTAGACCATCTATATGCAAGACATTTCTTAAAGGAGGAAAACCAACAATATCCAGTGTTCCTTTTCCAATTATTTCATTCGTGCCTCCACCACCATAAGTCACAGAGCCTCCTTGAATGGGTTGGTACTCTGTTAAAAATGATCTTGTTCCCGTCATCTGACGTGAACGACTATCAAAGTATCAAGCACCTGAAATGTTAGTCCTTAAAGCAGTGTACACAATATAGCATTTCAGTTTTTCTTTGGGTAACCAAGTCTTTTTTGAAAATCTGAACTTCTGTCCACTAGTGTTGTCTCGAGTGTTGTCCTGAGATTTTGACGACACTTGAGGCAACACTTGCAAACTGGACATTTTCTTTTGAAGAATATAGCAATCTGATTTTTTATGTCCAGGTCTGTAACAGTATTCACACTCAATGGATTGATCAGAAGTATCACTAGAAGTACTACCCTTTTCCTTGACTTGTTCTTTTACAAAACGATTTTTAGTTTCAACATCAAACAAGGAAGAAGTAATATTTTCTAGTGATTCTTGAAACCCAAGACCAACTTTAAGAGGCTTACTCAAGTTGAGTATCTCATCCAATTTGGATGAACTCGTGTTAAGTTTTTTGAAGGTGGATTCGGCTAGGTTGAGTTTGGCCTTGAGTTTGTCAAGATCCAAAACTCTCCTATTGAGTTGAACCTCTAGCCGAGTCAAGGATTCTTTAAGACCATGATTTTCCTTTTTCAAGAATACCACCATCTTGTTCTCCTTTTTCCATTCTACGAGGAGAGACTTATAGAGGTTTTTTAATTCATGAATGAGCTCATCTTTATCAAGTTCATCCTCTATAGACTCCTCTGGATTTAGATCAACAGAACCATGCAAGCAAATATCATTTAAAGAATTATACCTGCTGAGTGTTATGTCAAGTGTTGCCATTTCCTGGACGACACTTGAGACAACACTTTCTGAAGAAGTCACAAGTATTGTGTCAGGTGTTGTCATATCTGGGACAACACTTGAGGCAACACCTTCTGTCGAAGGCAGCTCCTCTACCGTGGCCAACATAACCACTTGCTCGACCTTTTCATCTTTCTCCGTTCCTTCCTCATCTCCATCACTAAGAGACACCCACATATTTTTGCCCGCCTTTCTCAAGGTATTAGCACATTCATTGGCATAATGACCCCAACCGGAACAAGCGTGACATTGAATAGATTCAATGTGTTTGGGGTTAGACCGAGACTTTTCTAAGAAAGCTCATCTAGGTAAGGTGTCTTTTTGGTTCGGAGGAGGAACTCTTCTTGGCACAAAACTAGACGTTTTAGACGGTTGGTCTTTAGCTTTTACCTGCACATTGTTAAATTTCCTAAGCATGGAGTTATATTTCTTTGGAAGTAAAGCTACACTAGTATTCTCATCTAACTCCTCGAAGGCTTCATCTTCATCATCCACACATGTGTCCGAAGATTCAACTTTTAAGGCAATATTTTTGCCTTTTGAAGCCTCGATTTGTTCATTGAGATTCATTTCGAAATTTAATATTATAGGCCTCGATTTGTTCATTGAAATTTAATATTATAGGCCTCGATTTGTTCATTGAGATCCATTTCGAAATTTAAGATTATAGGCCTCTTCAATATTATGTCGTTATAGCCTTCAATGCAGCCATTTACACGGTTAGAATCGCTTGTTTCGTCCACAGAAGCCTTAATAATACACATCACTATCTCATGTTCGTAATCACGAACATATATAGCTGTTTTGCCCGTTTTGCTTGACTAGGAAGCGAGTTAGCGGGGACTCGTTGGGAGAACCTTTGGGACCCTGCTTGTAGGGGTACTCCACCGTTTGCTTCCAGCTCTACTAAATCCAACTGAGCATCATTGATGGCCATGGCCTCAGCTACCAGTTTGGACCTTGCGGCCAGGGCTTCCTGTCTTTTGAGGATCAGTTCTGGAGTGATAGGAGTGTTTGGGGAAAGGATGGGAGTTTTAAGAGTGGTAGGTGGAGGAGGAGTTTTGGGGATGTTATTTAGGAGGGCCAAAGCTTTTTCTTTCCTGGCCTCCTCAGCGAGCCTCTTCAGATCGTTTTGAACAGGGGAGTGTCTATTCAAGCTTTGAGAATGGGCCCCCAACCTGAGAAAGGCTGAGGTGCTAGGCCTCATAGGATTGATATTCGAAGGAGAAGCTTGGTTATCTTCATGAAGTGTTAAATAACCGGCATTTCCAAGAGTTTTAGACATTTTGTCGAAAAAGACTGAAAAAGAATGGCTTTTCTGACAGTGTGTAAAACACGATGGGTGTTTTGACACAAAAATTTACGAGAAAATTAAAATCCTTCCCGGCAATGGAACCACTGATGACGCCAAGGCTTTTGGGGTCTGAATGGTTGGTAGGATATCTGACAGGATATATTTTGAGCGTACCTAGAACACAACACAAGGAAGCACCGTTATGGTCAAAGTTGGATGTTACTCCAACTCAGGCCCTCGGGTGTAAGAATAAGATATCTTAGAGAGTATAAGAACCTGAGAATAAGACTTTGAATTGTCTTAGAGTGTTTGTGTGTTTAGGGTTTGAGCAATATGACTTACAATATCAATTTGGCACTTACCTTGTCCAAGGGGACAAAGGTCTTCTATTTATAGGTGATGGAGAGGTGCTTGTTGAGGTAAGTCATGAGGTCAGCCCTAAAGGGCATCTTAGTTTTTGACCAGATACACGTGTCCGCATCGGATTGACCCTGTCAGGGAAAGAAGATTCACTGTCAGAGGGGATGTCGCTGAAAGGGACGGGAGCCGTGTATTTGGGAGAGTTGGCGCGGCGCATTAATGGTGATAGTAGGCGCCTGTCTGAGCCGCATTCAATGCGATGGGAGTGAGCCGGTTACTGTACTGTTAGAGCCAGTAAGTAAACTTGCTCAATAAGCTTTGGTCATAACTGGGAGTCTGATGAGACAATCAGGAGTCTGGTATGAGACCGCAGTCAACATCTTGGGCACGGTCAATGATATTTGACGCGGGCACAGATGGGGCGGTCACATCTCCCGCGGTCACCTGGCTGACGGTCTGGATCCCTTCGATCTTGACTGGGACGGTATGAGAGAAACGCGGTCTTGACCCTGAGGGCATATCTGTCCGCGGTCTTGACCCTGGCGGTCTAGGGTATGCCACATCATACTGGGCATCTGGACCGGACCAAGCTTGAGCCCGGTCTAGCTGGTCCGGGCTCATCACACATAAAAATTAAGTCCAGGTAAATCTTAAATCCTTTTAAGTCGAGATAAACTAAAATGGTTTGATTCAATTAGATTAGATCTAAACTACAAAATCAGATTTCGCGGTTAAATACGGCTTATTAAATCGTCATTCATATATCGGATCATGTTTTTTCTATGATTCAAATATTTTTGTATGATTTTTAGATTTATATTAATATATACTTCATTACCTTAAAATAAGACAATTACAACTTATTATAAGATTACTTTGAATTAACTTTATGTAACAAAAATATAAATGCTAAACTTCATTTTGTATTTCAATACAAGTAGTAAACAAAAAGGGAGGCAAACTGATCCCTTATCATACTGCAAAGGCAAACAAGTGAACTTTTGATAAACTTTATATTAATTTTTATTATTCCATTTAAATTATAAGACTTGTTGTAGATAAATCATTTAAAATCATATCAATAATTTTTAAATTTTTATTAAATACCTAAAATTAATATAAACTAGTATAACACCCGTGCGTTAAACGCACGATCAAAAAAATTTGACAAATAATAGAACTGAAATGACAAAACAAAAATGTAGCTAATTTGATTGAATAAAATATAAATATATATCTAACATTGGAAAAGGGTACAAAAATTAAATATAATATGAATTTAAAAATATAATTAGAAAATATAATAAAAATAAAATAAAAATAAAGTAAAGTTAAAAAACAACATAATCAATGCCATAATCACAACAAAAATAGTCACAATAAAATAGTTATATAACCATTAATATGAGATGGAGCGAGTATTTAAAATGATAGTAGGAGTACTTAACCAACAACAAACAAAAGAATCATTTCAATTTTGAAAATATCATAATCCTTAATTAACCTCATTAATGAGGTTCTATCCAAATTAGTATTTTACCACTTATTTTTTTTTTAAATATGCCCGTGTCCAAGGCCACATTTTTTTAAAACTAAATTTTTTTTTTTTTAAAAAAAGTAATTTAAAAAAAAAATTTTAATTTAATTTTTTTTTTTAAGGGCGAAATGGGAAAGAGAGTGAATAGTGAGGGCAAAATGGTCATTTTCGCGGATGAAACTATTCACACCACTGTTCAAAACAATGGTGTGATTTATAATATAGATTATTGAGAATGAAATTGAAAATTAAGAATAACTGTAATAAAAGAAGTTAGTTGTTGTTGTGAGTGGATAAGAGAGAGAAAGAGAAAGAGGGATACATTATAGTATGCAAAAAAAATCACATTTTGGTAATTGAACTATAGGTTAATTTGAAATGTTCTCACCAAGCTAATTGGTTTTCAATTTTGGTTACTGAACTTGAACACTTTTTGAAATTTGTTCATTACGTCCTATTTCTTGCCAAAAATCTAACATGAGTTAGTTATATGAGTCTCATTACTAACTTTTATTTATTTTTTAATGAATCCATCAATACTGTTAAATATCTATGGGGCCGTTTGGTTCGATGGAAAAAAAAGTGAAGGAATGGAATTGTCAATGGAATTGAATTCCTTAAGGAATTGGAATGGAAAAAAACTGGTCAACTCCCTCCGTTTGGTTGGCACGGAATGGAATGAAATTGTCATTCAATTCCTTGGCAAATCATGTTTGGTTTGAAAATACAAATTATAGGAATGGAATGAAAGCATATAAAATGACCAATTTACCCTTTAAATTTTTTTTTTTGGGAGGGGGTGGGGGGGGTAGGTGGGGGGTATGCAAAATGAGTAAAATTTTTTTTTTTTTCATGGGGTGTGGGGGTGAGGGGGTGGGGGTGGAGGATAGGGTGGGGGGGGGGGAGGGTAGGCAGAAAAAAAAATAAAAAAAATTTCGTGGGGGGTGGAGGGGGTGGGGGTGGGGGTAGAGTGGGGGTGGAGGGTAGGGAGAAAAAAAAAATTCGTGGGGGTGGGGGTGGGGGTGGGGGGGTGGTGGGGGGGGGGAGGGTAGGGTAGGCAGAAAAAAAAATAAAAATAAAAATTCATGGGGGTGGGGGGGTGGGGGGAATTTTTTCTCAAATAATATTTTTTTAAAATTTTATTTACCAAAATGACTTACTGTTCAAACTTTTTTCCAAATTGTCCCATTTTTTGAAAACTCGCTACACCGTGTAGCGAATTTATAATTTTTCAATTAAAATCGCTACACGGTGTAGCAATTTTAAATTTACTAAATTTTATTTAATATTTATGCTTAAAAAAAAAAAAAGAAAAAAACAAATTTGAAATCGCTACAGGGTGTAGCGATTTCAAATTGCCACATCACTAAGCCAAACAAACAACCACGCACACTACTACTGATAATAATACTAATAATAATAATAATAAGTACTTCCTCCGACTCTAAATTACAAAATAATAATATAAAAATTATATATTAATAATAAAGAAAATTAAATATAAATATTATTTTTTCCATCTCAATAAATATTTTAAAAAATGTACTTCTATAAAAAAAATATTTTTTATTTCAAAAATAAATATTTCTTTCGACTCAAAATGAATAACCAAAAAATAATACTACATTTTTTGTCCAAATAAATGAGCATTACTTCCTTCGTCTCAATGAATATTTTATAAAAAAATACTCTCATTTGCCTCAAAAATTAATATCATATTTTGAGACGAAGCACTAACATTACAAACATTAATTTTAGAGGCGAATGAAGTAGTATTAATTTTTAAAATATTCATTGAGATGAAGGAAGTAATGCTCATTTTTTTGAGATAAAAAATGTAGTATTATTTTTTCGTTATTCATTTTGAGTCGAAAGAAATATTTATTTTTGAAATGAAAAATATTTTTTTATAGAAGTACATTTTTTAAAATATTTATTGAGATGGAAAAAATAATATTTCTATTTAATTTTCTTTATTATTAATATATAATTTTTATATTATTATTTTGTAATTTAGAGTCGGAGGAAGTACTTATTATTATTATTATTATTATTAGTATTATTATCAGTAGTAGTGTTCGTGGTTGTTTGTTTGGCTTAGTGATGTGCCAATTTGAAATCGCTACACCCTGTAGCGATTTCAAATTTGGTTTTTTTTTTTTTTTTTTTTTTTTTTTTTTTAAAGCATAAATATTAAATAAAGTTTAGTAAATTTAAAATCGCTACACCGTGTAGCGATTTTAATTGAAAAATTATAAACTCGCTACACGGTGTAGCGAGTTTTCAAAAAATGGGACATTTCGGGAAAAAGTTTGAACAGTAAGTCACTTTGGTAAATAAAATTTTAAAAAAGTATTATTTGAGAAAAAAATCGGGGTGGGGGGGAGGGTAGGCAGAAAAAAAAATTAAAAAAAAAATTTCGGGGGGTGGGGGGTAGGGTGGGGGGAGGTTAGGGGCTGATTGGGGGTGGGTAGGGGGGTAGGGTTGGTTTGGGTTTAGGGGTATTTTGGTCCAATTTTTTTTTTTTTTTCATCACCAAGAGAATTCCTCATTACTTCCAATATTGGAAGGAATGAATTTTCATTTCAAAGAATGAATTTTCATTCCGTAGGGAATGGAAAGAGATCATTCCAACGAACCAAACAACAAAAAAGGAATGAAGTCAACGGAATTGACCATTCCATTTCGCCCCGGAATGGCCAATTTCACCGAACCAAACACCCCTATCTCTTTGACTATTCAAACCTAACCTAACCAATCTAAACCTACCATCTACCTCATCTCTTTCACTTCAACAGCTTAACTTTTACCCACTATTTGAACCATCTAAAAAAAACAGCTTAATGGATTCATCAAAATGTTAAAAATCTTTCTCTTCTGCCTTTTGATTTATTCAAGTATTTTCAATATATAAGAATTTATTTAATTTTTTTGATTAATTAATATTAATTTCATTTCTTTTATAATATTTTATATCTCCTTGCACAATTTTTTTTAATCTCTCTCTCTCTCTCTTGATGTATCACAATCTTTCGGACACAAAAAATCACAATATGATCTCAATAATAATAATTAGGAGAAGAAAAGAAAGGAGAAAAAGGAAGAAAATAGGAAAAACAAAGAACCCACCCCCACCTAAAGTGCCTAACAAATTGGCTCGTCATCTGCTCTAACCTTGAGATTATTTTGTTCTTAACTCATTTTCGTTATTATTTTTTCTGAAATTTAGAATGGAGCTTTCCTCCCTTAAACCCATCAAAGGTGAGACTGAGTTTAAGAAGACATTAAAATAATTTTCTTAAATGACTAACTTTAAACAATAATTGTAAAACCAACAAGACTGTAATCATCTGATATTCTTACAAATATATATATAGTCCTCAGTCATTGTAAATCTATAGATCAATTTATCTGCTACAATTTTGTGTGTGTAATAGAGAGAGAGAGAGAGAGAGAGAGAGAGAGTATGTTTGTGTGGTTATCCACGCCAGGATAGTGTTGTGATGAGGTAAGCTTTCAGTCTCCACTTCCGCTCTCTACCGCTCTGCCTTCTCTTAGTTAGCTACCACCACTGCGTTTCTCATTCACCTGTTGATTGTTACTTATTTGCCTCTTTCGGCTTCAACTCCCCACCCACCGACATCATCTACGCCTCCTCCAACTCTTCTCGACCTCAGTCCGTTTTGTCTTAGCATCACATTATTTTCAAGTTAGGTATATGAGAAACGGATTAGTTTTCAATTTTGACTTTGTGGATGAAGAATAAGTTCGTTTTGAAGCCAGACCTTGGATTTTTTTGTTACATTGATGGCAATTGTTGAATAAGTTCGTTTTGAAGCCAGACCTTGAATTTTTTTGTTACATTAATGACAATTGTTGGTGACTGCAATGGAATTTTTAATTGTGTTATCTTTGATTTTATTGTTTGATTTTATTGGGAAGGAGCTGGCGGTTTGTGAGTGGTGGCAGTGGTGTGATGATGGTTGGTAATGGTGGTCTTTGATTGTTGTTGGAGGGTGAAATTTAGTGGAATTAGATGGAATGGTGGGTTTAAGTGATGGTGGTGGAGGAAAATAGTTTTGGGGGAGGGGAGTGAATGATTTTTGAGATTGGTGTATAAGATAAATTAGTAATTGTTGACTGACCAAGAACGAAGTTAGAGAGAGAGAATACAAATAAAAATGGAGGTAATCGAAACATGCAGAGGGAGAGGGTGTTATATGGGTGCTGGGAAGATGAATATAATTTGGGATTAATTGCCTTTGAATCTGACGGGGAAGATGGACAGTTGTCCATGATCATTTTTTCAAATTCAATGCATACTCACATAAATCGAAGCTAAAATTCAGCATTTAATAGTACACATTTGCACAACTATCCAAATTAATTCATCAATTAAAAATTACGTTTTCGATAATTTCTATAATAATGTATCTGTACTAAATGTTGTCTAGGTGAGAAGTTGAGCGAGAAAATGCTTAAGTGACTTCACTTTTTATATAATCTTTCATCGTCAGGCCAAAGTCACTCTTTTCTTTTGGTCAAGACAAAGTCTCTTCTTTAAATGGAAAGTTTTTGATATATTTATCTTTCTTATAAATGCTTACGTATATTTACAAAAAAATCATTCTTATTCCTACTCAATTCTCTTTCACTATTAAATATTTTTAACTTTTACATTCTCTCATATTTCCTACCACACGTTTAACTTTTACATATACTATTGCTATCACACATTTAAGCTTTTATATTCTCTCTCCTAAAATTTTACTACACTTTAAAAAAATCTTAGAAGCGTGAAATTCGCCAGGGACCCTTGTACAGGACGGAGGAGTAATAGATAGATTATAAGTCAAACTTCAATCATATAACTATTAAAAAGTGAGATTATTTTTTGAAACAAAAAGTACTTTTATTTAAGTTTGAGAATGTAATTTTATTCCTCTATTAATTCTAAAAATATGAAAATCCAAATCTAGAATAGTTATGAATACAGATCTAATTCCTACTTGCATTTTGTCTCTAATAAAAAAAAACAAAAAAAAATACTACTTACATTTATTTTAATTCCTTTTAACATCTAGGTTTACTAGCACATGTGATCATTCTTCTTGCAAAGTTTCTCCAACTCTTCCACCACCCAATCAATCTCTTCCTCTCCCTTTCTTCCCAAAATCTCCCTCGTTTCTTTAACTTTCCTCCTAATCTCCTCCCCACTCTCTTCCACCACCACTTTCCTTATAACCCTAGCCACCTCTTCTCTTTCATGCCTCCCATCACCACCTCTAACCACCTCCTCCCCCACCCCCACCTCCTCCACCAACCTTGCATTAAAAGGCTGGTCAAGATGTATAGGCATGGCTATAATAGGCACCCCAAACTTCATTCCTTCCATCACTGAACTCCACCCGCAATGGCTCACAAACCCTCCAACATTTTCATGCCTTAAAATCCTCTCTTGTGGAGCCCACCCTTCTACAACTTTCCCCCTTTCCCCAACCCTTTCAAGGAAGCCTTTTGGTAGTGCATCTTCAACCCTAATAGTCTCCCCAACTGGAAACCTAATAACCCATATGAAGTTGACTTTGCTAAGCTCAAGTCCATGTCCCATTTCTTCAACCTCTTCCTTGGAAAGAAAGCTTTCACTTCCAAATGAAACATACACAGTGGATGCCTTTTCCTTCTTGTTTAGCCATTCTATAACGTCCGAATCTTCTTCGCCTTCTTCGTTTACAGCTTTTTCTTGAACAAGTGGACCGACGGGTACCATCTTCTTCCCTACCAAAGTTGAAAGATAGTCAATATACTTCCCTTCAATCTCTCTAAACGTCTTGATCAATATTATGTCGTTTGAGCCTTCAATGCAGCCATTTACACGGTCAGAATCGCTTGTTTCGTCCACAGAAGCCTTAATAATACACATAACTATCTCATGTTCGTAATCACGAACATATATAGCCGGAAAAGGGTTTTTGAAATTAGGGTTTCTTGCAAGATTGTGTAGGTAATAAAAGAAGCTGCGGCGGTGGAGAGGAATAGGACAGATGGGATATTACACGACGAAGCGACTTCATGTGCCCAAGGTTGGAGGAAATCATAGATGAGAATACTAGGTTTAAGATCATTAAGGATGTTGGAGAAAGTTGGCTTTGACATGTCAAAGGCTTTTTTGAGAGTTGGCATAAGATGGGGTGGGAGACCATTTGTGGTGTGGTAGTGAGGAGGGAGATTTGGTAAAGTTGGAAGGTGGATTTCAACAAGTTTGACTTTGACTTTGACTTCTTGATCATCTTGTGTTAGTTTTGGTTTGATGGAGTTGAGGTTTATAGGGGTTGAGCAAAGGTAGATGATGAGGTTTCTCTTGGAGAGTGCTTTGGCTAGACCTAAGAAAGGTGATATGTGACCATGGCCTAGCCATGGCAGCATTAGAACACTTCTTTCTTTTGCACGATCCATGGATTGGTTTTTTTTTTTCCCTCTTTTTCTTTTTGTGTGTGTTTATTTTTTCTGGTTTTTTCTAGGTGGTAGGCTGCAAAATCAAAACTGTTAAATAGAGTAACATGTATGTGTAGGTAAGCACGGATTGGGTGGGCATTATCTAAAATAGTTTCTAAATATAGATATAATAAGAAAACCATGTTAGGTATTTGTGATACGTACGTGCAGTTTGACGGCTTATGTCGACGACATATATAGTTCAAAGTTTTACAATATACTCCCTTTATCTTATTATAAATTACACATTTTCATAATAGGAAATCTCACTACAAACTTCATAAACTTTGTATTACTTTTATTAATGAGACTCACATCTTATATTTATAACAACAATTTAATTATTACTCATGACATTTACTACACTAATATTTTTCTTACAACATTTACTACACTAACATTTTTCTTAATTTTCATATAAATAGTAAATACTCCCTCCGTCCCATTACAAACCACAAATATTCCTTTTTTTCCGTCCCATTACAAACCACAAATTCACTATTTCCTCCACTCATTCTCTCTCCTATCATTATTTTAATACTCACAACACCATTATAATTTACTATTCCCTCCACTCATTCTCTCTCCTATTTTACTTTTACACTCACAACATTTATATCATTATTTTTTTCCTTAATCTCCGCGTAAACAGTAAATTTCCTCTTTCTACCGGGACGGAGGGAGTATATAATTTGTAGTAAGATGGAGGGAGTATGAGTTATATGGTATAGTAACATAAATTAAATTATATTGTATAGTATGTATTATATTTTTATTGAAAAAAAATGAATTACGTTTTTATTAACATAAATTAATCACAATAACATAAATTATAACGAGTAGGTCTCCGGAGAAACGCGTTTCTCCATAAGTTATGAAGAAATGTGTTTTTTCAAAAAAAAAAATTATAATTTTTTTTTTTTTTTGCATTTATTAAAAAAACTTCTGGATATCAGTCTCAAATGTTCTGAATATCTAGAACCCTTTGATCATGATATCCAGAAGTTATGTTAGAATGGGACCAACACATACCAACTTTCTGGTCATGGCCTTCACTTTTTTTTGGATATACTTTTCACTGTTTTCTGGATATACTTTTCACTGATTTCTGGATATAGATTTGGCGAGGTCATGAGTCGATACAAAATTCTACGGATATCCTTTCTCTTAATTTACGGATATCTTTTTAGTGATTTACGGATATATATACTTGGTCGAGCGCCAAAGGCCAAGCGCCAGCTAAGTGGGCCAAGGCGAGGGCTAAAAAGGTCATGAGTAATACAAATTTTCTGGATATCAACTTAAAAAGATTCTGGATATCACTTTCAAAGAGTTCTGGATATCCAGAACATTTAATATTGATATTCAGAAGCCTTTTAAAATTTCTGGATATCTTTTCAAAAGGTTCTGAATATCCAGAAATTCGTTTCTTTATAAATTATGAGAAACACGTTTCTTCCTAAATTTTGACAATTATAATTTATAATAAATAAATTAAATTAAATTTAAACTGCTATGCAATCCAATCCCAAATCCCATTGCTATAATATAGCTCTTGGTTTGTCGGCAAGATGGTAAAGTAAAGCTGATTGATGAAGGAATTGTGTAAAGGTAGCACTCAACAAGAGAAACAAAGTCCTCCTACATTTTTCTTTGGCTACAGAGTTGCGTCATGTCAAATGAATAAGTAATTTAAAACAAGTTTTAACCATATTCCATAAATATCTACAAGGTTCATGAATAATATTCCTTCTGTTCCTTTGGAAATTTCAAAAAAATTCAAAACATTGTCTCATTCTAAAGTTTAAATAATTTATTTCTTGATACTCACAAATCTCAAAATAATTATTCTCAGGGGCAGATCTATAATGTCTCAATAGCGAGTGCACAATTTACACTTCATTTTTTGGAGCATTTATCGTATAACCTTTCAAACTTATCAATTTTATTTTTTAATACAAGAAATATTTTATTTAACCATATAGTACCTAGCTTAATTAGTACTCTTCCTTTCTCGTATTACTAAAACCACCCTCCCATCATTTAACCAATTTAACCAAGTTCACCATTTCTATCGCTTTACTTTCTCTGCAACTACCATCACCTTAGCTAGGTCACCCCTCCCCATTTTATTCGATCAACAACTCCGACAATCAACAACTCCGGCGACAAACTCTTACGACTTTTTTTTTACTCCGGCGACATATGCGGTGACCAGACAACTGAGAACTTATTAATAAATTCTCAGTTGTCAACTACACTAATAAGCACACGATCAACTCTTTCGATCAAACAACATAGAACTTAAGTTATCAGTAAGTTCTCAGTTGTCAACTAAACTACTAAGAACACGATCAACTCCAGCGACCACCAACTACGACGACCAAACAACTGAGAACTTAATTTATTAGTAAGTTCTCAGTTGTCAACTAAAATACTAATAACACAATCAACTTCGGCGATCAAAAACCCTGGTGACCAAAAAATTGAGAACTTAACTTATCAGTAAGTTCTCATCAATTAAACTACGTACTAAGAATACGATCAAATACGGCGACCAAACAACTGAGAACTTAACTTATCAGTAAGTTCTCAGTTGTCACTGAACTACTAAGAAAATGATCAACTCCGGCGACCACCAACTCTGACGAGTACTACAGTGACCAAACAATTGAGAACTTATCAGTAAACTGACTAATAAAAACACGATCAAATATGGCGAGCACCAACTCCGCGACCAACATTGATAATTTCTGAGTTGTTCTCAACTGTTTTGTAGAGATGTTTTCAATTGTTTTTAGTTATCAATCGTTATCGATTTTCAAATACTAAGAACACGAACAACTTCGACGACCAACAATTGCTCAGTTGTTATCTAGAGAAGTTTTCTAATACTTTTAATCTGAATTTTGAAACTTACAATGAGCAAAACACCAACATATAATATTATAATAAACAAAACATCAGGATTTGACCTGATGGCCAGAGCACTGGGACACCAACACGGAGGTCCTGGGTTCGACTCCCCCCAGTGGTTAGAGTGGTAGAATCCCTCCCTAATTAATATTAGGCGCCTCTGGGGTGGGGATTTTAAGGAAATTTCAGAGAATTTGAAGGACTTGTTAGTAAATTGACTTACACAAAAAAGGGGCTTGACTCAAAATGGGCAAGCCTCAAAAAAAAAAAAAAAAAAAAAAAACAATAGATTTCATATAAAAAAATCTTACTATTTTCGTTCGAAACACCAAAATATTTTTCTAAATAATTTTTTATCATTATTTCATTTTATACTTGAAAAATTGGATGTTTAAAAGTAAATAACAATGATATTTACAAAGTTTTACTATTAAAAATTAATATTTTCAAAGTTTTAATTCTTCGAATAAACAAAAATCATTCATTTTATAGGACGGATGAAGTAGTAATACTTTATTTTTTAGAAAGTCAGTAAGTTGTCAAATAGGAAAATGAAGAATAAGGCACAATAACAAAACAAATATCTTCACTGCCATTGGATTAAAGCTTCCAAAATATTTCAAGACAAATACAATTACAAGAGCTAGATTTTACAAGAACAATGCTAAAATATCTAGTAGTACTTACTTATTTTTAGTACCGAACGAGCACTTAAGTATTTTTAGTGTTTCAAACTTTTCTAGAGTCATTGAGGCCTAATATCAAACAGGTGACATGCATACTACGAAGCCACAGACCCAAATAATTAAGCAACCAAATTCACTCAAAAAACCCACTAAATTCATTTAATCATTCAACACCTTATAAGATCGACTTGATCACGAGCAAAATTCAAACAAGCTGTCTGAATTAGATTATATTCCTTCTAAGAATTTTGATCTTGTGTTAAGAAGAGAAAAGGGATTGATTTACGCAGACAGTAGAGAAAGGCGATGATAGAGAAAGTATAGAGAGAGAGAGAGAGAAAGTTTAACGGAGACGGAGACGGACGGAGTTGAGGAGAATGTTGGCCGGAGTTTTTGAAAATTATCAAACGCCTTAATCTGTTTTCATTCATGGTACATACATATATACATGTGTTTACAACCCTTCAGATTATGCTGAATCATTCCTATACCTGAATTCATGTAACCTGTCAATTAAATAGCTTAAGAAACATCGAGAGTCCCAGATACATAGAATTCTTGAGAGACACAGAGAATATCGTGGATCTTAACACTCCCCCTCATGTTGGAGTGTGGAGGTTACGAACACCCAACTTGCCTAAGAGAAAATGAAATCGTTTCGACCCCAATGCCTTGGTGAAAATGTCTTGCATGGATGTGGATATAGTGCACGGTAGTATATCTTTGCATTCAACGCGCTCACGGACAAAATAACAGTCCATTTCGACATGTTTTGTTCGCTCATGAAATACCGGATTATTTGCAATATGTCGGACAGCTTGACTATCACAAAACAATGGAGTCGGTGACTCTTGTGTTGCACATAGTTCGCGTAGCAACCAGCGTAGCCATATTATCTCACACACGGTCGTTGCCATTGCCCTATACTCTGCTTCCGCTGAAGACCTCGCAACTACGGATTGCTTCTTGGTGCGCCAAGATATTGGTGCATTCCCAAGCTTGAGAAGATAACCTGAACTTGAGCGGCGAGTCATAACACATCCGCCCCAATCGGCATCACAAAATGCTTCAAGAGTGTACCCCCTTATTGTTGGAAAGAAAATACCTTGCCCAGTGACGACTTCAAATAGCGAAGGATACGATAAGCGCATCAAGATGAACTTGCCGAGGCCTGCTAAGGAATTGACTCCAACATGTTTATGCAAACGTGATGTCGGGTCTTGTGACTGTAAGGTAGAGTAGTCCGCCCACTAGTCTACGATACAAACTGCATCAATTTCGGAATTTGTCATCATCTGAGCCAAACTCCGATGTTTTGCTCCATTGGAAAATGGCTTGGTCGACACCCTTGCATCCCAGTTTCTTCCAATATGTCAAGTGTGTACTTTCTTTGGCTAAGTACCAATCCTTCTGGAGACTGTGCCACTTCTATGCCAAGGAAATATTTGAGTTGCCCCAAGTCCTTTATTCTAAACTTGACATTGAGATAGTTCTTAACCTTCCCAATTTCTTCGTCACTATTGCCAGCTAGGATTACGTCGTCTACGTAAATAAGTGCTGCAAGATAGAATGTGTCTTTCTCGAATATGAACAATGAGTGGTCTGCCTTGGACTGTCTAAAGCCATATGTGAGAAGAGCATCTGTGAACTTTCTGTACCAATTTCGTGATGCTTGTCGCAGTCCGTATAATGATTTATGTAACTTGCAAACACGGGTTTCTCCTTGTCGTGCAAAGCCTTGTGGTATTTTCATGTAGACTTCTTCCGTCAAGTCACCGTGTAGGAATGCGTTGTTGACGTCAAGTTGACGAAGAGACCACTTTTTCTTTGCAGCAACAGCAAGCAACATTCGTACCATGACCAGCTTAGTCACCGGGGCAAAAGTCTCATGGAAATCTATCCCTTCGACTTGTGTAAAACCTTTGGCAACGAGGCGTGCCTTGTACCGCTCTATTTCTCCGTTGGGTTTGTACTTTATTTTGTACACCCACTTTGAGTCAATTGCGTGTTTACCCGGAGGTAATTGTTCTAGGCTCCATGTACCATTCGCTTCAAGTTGGATCTCCTTTTGCATTGCCTCGCACCAAGCCTGCTGAGTTATAGCCTGATGAAAGTACTTCGGCTCATCATGTGATGCGATGGCCGTCAAGAAGCATTTATGTGCATTAGAAAATCTTTCGTAAGAGACAAAGTGAGATAAAGGATGTACCGTTGAGGTTCCTGATTTGGAAGTGGGCAGCGGATGGTCTATGGACTATGGTAGATCAACTTCAAAATCTTGGAGATGAGCCGGTTTGTGATGTGGTCTGCTACTTCTTCGTACCCCATCTTCTGGTTCAGTGTTGCTGGCCAGTTCAGTATGGTTATCTTGCGGCTCACCTGACTGCGGATTAGGTTCCTCCACATTCGGCCCACCTAATTGCAAATTTGGCTCCTCTACATTTGTCTCACTTTGTGGGCTGTCTTCAACAAATTGGGTCTATACAAAATCTTGCTCAAAGTCTGACTTCCATTCCTTTTCCCTCTGACTGAGAATCTCACTTCTTTGTTTCACCATGTTATTCTTGAAAGGAAAATGTGTTTCAAAAAATTTAACATCACGACTTGTGTATATTTTTCCATTTTCAAGATCATATACCCGGTAGCCCTTTTGGGAATGAGGGTATCCTACAAAAACACAGCGTCTCTCCCTGTCACCAAATTTATCTTTTCCCTTTTTATTATCCTTTGCATACACTAGGCAACCAAAAACACGTAGGTGCTCGTAGGTAGGTATCCTTTTCAACAGGATCTCGTAAGGGGTCTTGTTGGCAATAACGGGTGAGGGTAATCTATTAATGATATAAGCAGCGGTTAAGACACACTCACCCCAAAAATCAATAGGTAGTCCTGCTTCAAATCTGAGAGCCCTAGCGACCTCAAGTATGTGTCTGTGCTTACGCTCAACAACCCCATTCTGTTGTGGCGTGTCAGTGCAGGAGGTTTCTAGTGTGATTCCATGTTGGAAATAATAATCCATCATGTGATTGGATTGAAATTCATCCCCATTATCTGCTCTAATCCGTTTCACATCCTTTTGAAACTGAGTCTTAATCATATTACAAAACATGGGCAAGTAGTAAGCAACATCAGACTTGTTTTTCATGAGGTAAACCCAAGTGTTCTACTATAGTCATCGACAATTGATAGAAAATAATGGGCTCCCGAAAAGGAGGCTTTTCTATAACCACCCCAAATATCACAATGTAATAATTTAAAACAAGATGTGGTCTTAATAGAACTTGATGAAAAAGGAAGTCTAGTTTGTTTGGCTCTCAAACAAGAGTCACAAGGTTCAAAATTATTTCTAAAATTCAAAAATTGAATGTTCTTAATACTTGATGCATGTCTCAATCTTTGATGCCAGACTTGAGAAGTTGTGTTGATGGACAGAGCCATACCTCTCCTCCTTGCCGGCTCAAGTTGATACAGACCATTCCGTTGCCTACCCACTCCAATCAGGTTCCTCGAAGGTAAGTCCTGAATAACACAAAAGTCGGGAAAGAATGTGAGTGCACAGTTCAAGTCTTTCGTCATCCGGCTAACTGAGAGCAAACTACATTTAAAATCAGGAATATTTAAAACATGATCCATTTTGAATCCATTTGGTAGCTATGTGCTACCAATGCCTTTCACCGGTATATGTTCACCATTGGGAATTTGGTCCGGGACTCCCTCCTTATAAACACATTCATTTTCAAGTATTCCTGCATTGCATGTTATATGTTCCGTAGCGCCGGAGTCAATTATCCAGGATTCATCTATAATTGCCTTACCAGCCATGTTGACGTTTGGAGGGTTGATAGGTGCACTGGTGGTTATTTTCTCACCGCCAAAGAACTCCAAAAATTTTGCATATTGTTCATTGTTGAGGCCTGCAATTGGGCTTTGTTCCAAGGTCTTGTTCTCCGTGGTTCCAGCCTCTCGTACTTGGGCTGCCCTGGGTCCCCGTCCACCATTCTGACTTTGACGCCTCTCGCCATTGTACTTCTGTGGTCGCTTCCAATCTGCGGGTAGCCCACAAGTTCGAAGCACTGCTCTTTGGTGTGTCCCGTCTTTTCACAATGGCTGCATTTCGGCTTCTCACGCCGAGGCCCTCTTCTGTCGTTGGTGTTTTCATGCCTCTGTGCTGTGGTTTGAAGAGCAGCAGCCTCGACAACTGGCTTCCGTGCATTGGTAATCTGTCTCTGCGCTTCGTCCTGTGCCACCAAGTGATAGGCGATTCCCAGACTCACCGCAGGTTTCGTGCCCAATATTTGGGTTTTTATTGTCCCAAATGACTCATCTAGCCCCATCAAAAATTCATAGAGACGCTCCCGTTCACTTAGATCTTGTAGTCTCTTGGAGATGTCACATGAACAATTACCGCATTTGCATTTTGGCGATGGTGATATTGACTGGATCTCATCCCAGATTCCTCCCAGCTTTGTGTAATATGACGAGAAAGAGAGATTGTCTTGCCTTGTGAGGGTTAGGGTTCTCTTGAGTTCATACGCCCGTGGTGCACTTTCCTTCCCAAAGCGCTCTTCAAGATCATCCCAGATTTCTTTGGCTGTTTCTGCAAACTTCACGCTGCTCCTTATCTCCTTGTCCATGGCGCTGTTGAGCCAACCTTTGACCATGGCATTGCAGCGCTTCCATAATGGAAGATCTGATGATCCTTCTTCTGGCCTCGTGATTGAGCCATCAACGAACCCAATTTTGTTCTTTGCGAACAAGGCATTACTCATCTCATTCTCCCAATCTCCATAGTTGCCGTCACGGAGAATCTCGCTAACGAAAACTTGGCCAGGGTTATCGGAGGCATGAATGTAGTACGGAGACATTACATCTACCGTAGGAAATTTCTTCTCACCTGATGTTCCTGTCATTGTGCGAGTTTTGGTTGTGTGGTGATATTTTTTTTTATTATTTTTTTTTTTAGGCGGACGGAACCAGCTTTGATACCACGAAAATTATCAAACGCCTTAATCTGTTTTCATTCATGGTACATACATATATACATGTGTTTACAACCCTTCAGATTATGCTGAATCATTCCTATACATGAATTCATGTAACCTGTCAATTAAATAGCTTAAGAAACATCAAGAGTTCCAGATACATAGAATTCTTGAGAGACACAGAGAATATCGTGGATCTTAACAGTTTTAGGTGACCGGGGAGGTGGGAGAAGTATTTTAGAGAGATTAGAGATAGAAAGAGATAGCGGAGATAGTCGCCGGAGTAGGGGGACACGGTCGTCGGGATAGGGGGAGACGGTTGCCGAAGCTGGGGGGGGAGGCAGTGGCGGATCTAGAATTTTATGTAAGTGGGGGCCAAAAAATTTAACGTCACGATTCACAATTTTCGATATGCAAAAGGATTTCAAATAAATTAACAAAGTTTTATCGAAAATCACATATTTCTTTTAGTTTCTACCTTTGGTGAAAATATGAAAATACGTAACAGGTGTTCTAAATTTCAAATATTGCAATTCTAGCATTTTCTGGAATGGATTCTATATTGTGTAATGGACTTTTTTGATGTATTAAACCAGTCATAGTAGTTTGACACAGATGAAAAGCTCATTACCATCCTCTTCATCACGCTTTGAACCCCTTTTTCTCCGGTATATAAAAGCAGATAAAAATATAAGGCTGAAAACTGCAACAGAAACTACTATCCCAACAATCATTCCACTCATGCTCTCTAATTCCCCCTCCCCAACCTTGATATCCGTGCAAACTAAAGTTATACAACACCGAGTAAACAAGACTGGAATTTGAAAACAAATATTGAAGTGCACTTAAAAGTGAAAATCAATACAAAGCAACAAGTTGATATGGCTGCAATACATCAATACATACATAACTATTTTACGGTTTCCGATAGCTGAAGCAGCTGCAAAGTCCCGTGGTGAGGGCAAGTCACCAAAGCTGGTAAGTATTAGAATAATGAGGGTTTAGACGAAGTCAATAAAAAACAGGAAGAGAAGAATTGTATTGAATGACTCAATTGATTATGATGCTAGAGATACATATTTATAGGGTTACAATGAGGATGTAATCTCCTAGAAGGAGAAGGTTTCTAATCTAATACAAAGATTGTGCTTCCTAATCTATATACAAGGATTGTGTTTCCTAATCTATATATAACAATATATACTTGAATATAATATAATGATATTATTTTCCTAATATACCCCCGCAAGATGGACGACCGATAGGAGAGTCCAATCTTGGGCATAATTACATGAAGACTTGTTGTTGTCGAAGACGTTGATGTTGCTGAAGCTACATCCCAGTTTGCACGGCCGTGCCAATTTGCACGCACGGTCATGCGGCCATTGTTGAGTTTTTTTTTTTGAATTACGTCGTGATGACGACAATTTTTACGTCGCAATGACGAGGAATTTGTCTCATCGAGTACGTTGTTGGAAAAATAGGTGTGTTTGAAGGAAATAATGTATTATTTCCTAAATGGGTTGTTTGTTAAATGACCAAAATTGATTGTTGGGTTGTGTTCTAATCCATGAGAACATTGAAATCATATATTCATTTGTACAAAATGGTTAAGGGATGAATGAGATATTAAGGCTCAAAGTAAGTGGGTTGGAAAGGAAAAAATGTGGTTATCCCATATTGGAAAAAAATGGAAAAGTGGGTTAGTTTATATACTCCTACACTTTAGTAAAGAGTAAGATTGTGGTACATAGAGGCTCTCTCTCGCGCACAGGTGCGCAGGGGGGTGCAAATCATGGACCGGAATAGGCTTCGGGCTACCGAACTCATGTGCATGCAATTCCTGCGAACACGAATGTAGCTCCGAAATTGCCTGTCCTCGCAAGCCCACTTTTTGCAATTTTTTTTCCAAACTTGGCCACTATAACTAGCGCCAAGGATGCTTGGTTGAATCAGCAGCGCCTGGACACCAGCAGCATCTGGGCACCAGTAGCATCTGTGCATCAGCAGCATCTGGGCACCAGCAGCTGCGTGCAGAAATGTTTCTGATGATTTCAAACGCCTGTGTAACTGCCGCAATAACTGCAGTGATTAAGAAAATTAAAAAGGGTTTTAATTTTCAAGCAATTTTGATTTCCTTGGCAACTATATAAAAGAAAGAACAACAACAACACAAGACACACTGATTTCCAGAATCTCTCAACATTCCATTTCGCAGGATATTGATAATTCTTTCTTTGGCCTCCTGCATTGCATCAAAGGGTGATATTGTCCAAGCATCTGACTTCAGTTTGCCGGAGGTACTATTGTGCAACCACCGTCCGGTCAATCCATTTCATCCTGGGAGGCAAACTTCCCGTTCAATCTCAAGCACAACGTGGTGAGGGGGCGAAATTTGTCTAAGGAGAGTGTGATTTCACACGATTCGGATAACTTCGAAAAATCCGTTTACTTCTCTTTTCTTTTCTATTCTGTTTTAAAAGTTTTCTGTAATTTCCCTTTGAGTTTGTAACTTTATTCCAACAATCTTAAGACAAATTTTTGTTCCTTCGTTGGAAGGAAAACTTTTTAAAACAGTGAACTAAATTTTTTTGTTTCGTTTCAAATGGCTACTGAATCGAACAACATGAGAATCAATGCTAGGAACAATTCCGAGAATCCTCGTGTGGAGGAAGCGCTTCGGGTGGAAACCAATCCTCAAAGGGTGGTTGTCCAAACTGTTCCGAATCACCATGGTGAGAAATCGGAAAATTTTGTTGGCCAAGACTTTAAACGTTGGCAACAAAAGATGCTCTTTTATTTGACTACCTTGAACTTGGCGAGGTTTCTTAAGGAAGTTCCGCCACAGTTGGGTGAGAATTAGACGGATGTGTAAGCCATCTCGGCTCTTGATGCTTGGAAGCATTCGGAGTTTCTTTGCAGAAATTACATCCTAAATGGATTGTCCGATACACTATACAATGTGTATAGTGTTAAGAAAACTGCAAAGGAACTATCGGAGTCCTTGGAATATAAGTACAAAATCGATGACGCGGGCACAAGAAATTCATTGTGGGCCGTTTTCTCGATTACAAAATGGTGGACTCTAAAACTGTTAAAAGTCAAGTGGAAGAGTTGCAAATAATAATTCATGAAATTCATGTCGAGGGAATGGTAATTAGTGAAAGCTTTCAAGTGGCGGCTATAATTGAAATATTGCCTCCCGCTTGAAAAGATTTCAAAAATTACCTTAAACATAAATGAAAGGAAATGAATGTTGAAGCGCTTGCTATTCGTCTTCGAATTGAGGAAGAGAATAGAATTGCAGAAAAGAAGTTGAATAATCTTCTTGTGGCAAAAACCAATGTGGTGGAGCATGTTGATAGCTCCAAGGCCAATGGAAAGGCCAAAGGCAAGTTTGTGCCCAGAAAAGGTTCTAGTGTGAAGCCAAAGGGAGGAATCTCCAAGAAGAAGTTCGGTGAAACTTGCTAGAATTGTGGTATTGTGGGCCACGAGTCTTCCGAGTGTAGAAAGCCTAAGAAGCAAGCAAACATGGTTGATGTCATCTCGAATGAAGTTTTCGATATACATTTGGCGGCAGTAATTTCCGAGGTGAATTTGGTGGGTTCAAACCCAAATCAGTGGTAGATTGACACCGGTGCTACTAGGCATGTGTGTTCCAACAAGGAAATGTTTAGTAGTTTTGAAGCCCTTGAAAATGGTGAGAAATTGTTCATGGGAAATTCGGCCACTTCCGATGTGAAAGGTCAAGGAAAGGTGGTGCTCAAGTTTACTTTCGGGAAATAGTTGACTCTCAACAATGTTCTTTATGTGCCCGAAATCCGGAAAAATTTTGTGTCCGGATCGCTTTTGATTAAGCATGGGTTTCGTGTTGTGTTTGAATCCGATATGGTTACTTTTTCTAAAAGTGGAATGTTTGTTGGCAAGGGATATGTTTGTGATGGTATGTTCAAGCTTAGTGCTATGGTTGTAAAAGGAAATGTAATGGCTAATAAGCCTAAGAAGATCAATGAAATGAATGATTCTTCCGTTTACTTGCTTGAGTCTTCCAATCTGTGGCATGGTAGACTAGGACATGTTAATTATGATACAATACGTAGATTAATTAACATGAATTGCATACCAAATATAAAATAGACTACAAACCTAAATGTGAAACTTGTGTAGAGGCAAAGTTTACAAAACCTCCGTACCATTCTGTTGTAAGAAATAATGAACCACTTGAGTTGATTCACACGTATTTATGTGACTTCAAGTCAACACAATCACGAGGGGGCAATAAGTACTTTATGACTTTTGTTGATGATAGCACAAAATATTGTTATGTGTATCTTCTCAAAAGTAAAGATGAGGCTATAGAGAAATTTGTTCTCTATAAAAATGTAGTTGGAAAATCAACTCAACCGGAAAATAAAAGTCATAAGAAGTGATCGTGGTGGTGAGTATGAATTCCCTTTTTGTGAGTACCCCAATCCAACTCGCGACCTGTACAAGTGCCTTTTACACAATAAAAAGTGCACTAGGGGCATTTTGGTAAATTTACATTCCGGAACCTTCGAGGACTTTCCGTAAGTTCTTTATTGAGATAGTACATATAGGGTATTAATCCAAACTTTTGGACCTATAAGGAATTAATCAAGGAAGGTTCCAGGCTGTTATTTGGCATCAAAAGACGGTTACGGCTCATGCTGTCTCGCGACACATCGTGCCATGGGAAATCAAAACGCAAAGTCGTGCGACATTGTTTGCCACTCCCATGCAGCTATAAATTGGAGCCTTCTCCTCCCATTTCTAGATCCCTCTTTCACCAACTTAGTGTTACTCTGCCAAAATACTGGAGTACACACAGTAAACACACACAATTCTCTCTCTCTCATACCAACCCCCCTCTCTCTCATACCAATTCTCTCTCTCACAAAATTCTCTACAGAATTCTCCTTCTCACACAATTCAGAGTTAGACATTGCTCCTGAAGCTGATCTCTGAAGGTTCCTATACCTAACGTGGTATAGGAAACGTGGTCTACAAGGTAAACACCCTCTCTCTCTCTCTCTCTCTCTCTCTCTCTCTCCTTCTCTCTCTGTTCCTTGCATCTTCATGCAATTTACATGCAATCTCCATGCATAATCTGCTAATTAGGCTCAATATGATATAATTGTTGAGTTCTGACCGTGATCTCTCTGTTTCAATCTCTGATTCTACAAATCATCCATGGTTTCATGTTATAGCTTGCTACTTTGATGCATTTTGCTTGTTCAATCTCTGATTCTATTTATTATTGATCTATGTGTTCTCTGAAATGCATCTCTGCTGTAAGTTGATCTAATTGGTCTCTTGTTTGTGCTGTAAGTAAATTTTGTAAGGTCCCTGCAAATGGCATCATTTGTCACGCGACACACTTAGCCAGGCTAAGTCCTGTGTCACGCGACACACTTAGCCAGGCATGTTCTGTGTCCCGCGACACAGTTAGCCATTTTGTAGAAACTACCTTTCAGTTGTAAACTGTTCATCAATTTTGTATCTCGGGATGTGGCCCCCGCTCAAAGTGGTTCACAAGATGTAATCATCTCATATTATCAATAAAAATGCATTTATTCCATTTTGTCTTACACATGGCACACACTTGATGAATGTAATGGATGTTAGATTAGAAAGACTCGTTGTGAGGCATTTTGGGTGAACTTCTCATTCTTCCCAAAACGTAACCTAACCCCCGAACCCATATTTCTCTTTTCAAAAGGTTTTTCAAAGTTTTCCTTTAAAATGGAGTGGCAACTCTCAATTTTTTTTTATCGCGTACGTTCATTGGCGAATCTGCTGGGGACATCTTGAAACTTGTTTTCAAATAGTGGGTCAAGCTTTCGTTCTTTCTAACATCCTTTTTATTCACTTGTGTGTTACGTGTTTGTGACATCATGTGTGCATCTTCCATGCTATCTTGCTTGTTATGCTTCTGTGTGTTTTTATCTTGGTATGCTGTGGATATGATGATGAGTCCTTGTGATGATGAGGATGGTTATCTGCTCTTGCTTTATGATTAAGGAAAGCTGGCTTGCCAAGTCGTGCGACAGAGTGTGCCAGCTCTGTCCTGTGTCCCGCGACACAGTTGGCCAGTATGCAGGTTTGTTCAGGTTTTGGTTGAGGACAGTCCCTTGATTAGATTAGGATTTGTTGCTTATTGTACCCTGTTGGTTTCTAGTGTGAGTAGTGTTTTCCTTTATCATTCTCTTTCAAAATAAAAAAAAAAAGACATAAAATAATCTTTTTCTCAAATAATGTAACATAGTCAACCGCACACTACCTCACTAGTTCTAGATCCCATTTTGGAGCGATTGCCGGCATCGCGGACGGTGATGTATGTCGCCTACGTTTGAGCGCCTGATATCAATCCTGGCACCCTAGATATACCCCTAGGTTGGATCACACTTTTTTAGCTTACCCTAAACGGTTGATTTTTGATACACCATTTTCAAATATACTAAAATAAATCGTATAAATTTTAATCATAGGCATTAATACCTACACGTCCTAGCAAGTATAGGCATGTTGCCATTGCAACATGATTTCGTCAAGAGATCATGGCGCATTGCCAACATGTACCGACGAGAGGTCATGCCAGATTTTTTCTTGAAATTCTTCAGAAATACCCGTCATGCTGCCGAATTTTCTCCTGAAATTTGGTCTACTCGTCCGCTCCATAAAGCTTTGGTCCTATATTGGTATTATTGACTATTATTAATTTTTATCCAATTCATTTGGTATATTTCGAATGGTATATCCCTAGGTTCCCATTTGAGATTTATATTGCAAAAAAAAGAAGGCTTATGCTTTTCCAACCGTACCTAGGACCTCTAAAAGACATTGTTTTCTACTTGAACATTAATAATAACTTGCGTGAGTCCATCTCCCATCTCCTTTCCCTCTCCCACACCTTATCAAAGCTCTTTACCTCTGTAGGGCTACGACAAGTTGGGTTACGTGCTTCGGTTCCTGGTGATTGTTTAGTCCGTGTTCCCGAGGTAACGGAAGCAGTTGCAGTATCCGAGTGGTATTCTTCATCGGACTCAGAGACCGAGATGTCTAGTGCAGAGAACATTATAGCCAACCAGTCTGAAGGTTCGTATGCCATGGATCAGCAGCGCGCGACTCCTCCCCCTTAATGCACCCTTGCGGATGGTCTATCTATTGAAGAGTTGTGGGCTACCCTTGAAGTCGCTCTTGCTCGTGAGCGTGAGGCCCAATTGCTTGCTCAGGCTGCTAAAGCTAGGGAAGATGAAATGCATGAACGCTTTGTGGAAACGATGTGCATTCACGGAATTGTCGTCCCTCCTCCGACACCTCAACCAAACCAAGCTCAGAATCAGGGTTTGCAGTTGAATCCTCAAGGTGGTATTGGCAAAGTTGGAGGGCTACAACCAAGCTTCTATGATTGGACGTCGTTACCGAATCCTAATGCTTCCATGCCTCCTAGTCAATTTGGGTTGCAGTTTCAGAACAGTCATCAGTCTCAACCTCAGGGAGGGTTTTCTCAGCCATTGATGGTTCAAATCTTGGTTTTGGTTTATCGCATACGCAGCGTCAGTTTGGACCAACTCAGTATCCAGGATCCACTCCTTACTTGACTGCTAGTACTCAGCCTCAGGGACAGAATTCTTCATTTCAGAATGCACATTTTCCTCTGTTGCCCGGTGCAAGTCAATTTGGACATCTTTCAGCTCAAGGAGATTCTCAGTAGTTGAGTAATCAGAATGTGGTGCAGTTTAATGGTTATGATCAGGATGGGAATAAAGTACCAAGTTCAGTTGGTCTGTTCGACAGCAATTTGGACGTCCCGAGTACTTTTGGTCTTCCATCAGCTTCTTTGCCTACAATGCATCCTGTTGAGAATCCTTTCTTCCAGTCAACCAATTAAGTGCCTTCCTCAACCGTGTCTCCAACTATTCATTAGCCGTCTAATGTAACTCCCGAAGTTGCTGCTCTGTGGGAGCATATGAAGGTCATGCATCAGCAGATTGATAAATTGACCGCGGGAATGAATGAGCTCAAGGTAGTGGATCCACGACAAGTGAAAGCTATCCCTCACAAGTTTAAGATGTCAAAGATGGAGTTTGATGGGACTGAATATCCAAAGGCTCAGAATAGTGGGAAGTTTCAGCCCCGCAGTCAGCAACGGAAATTTGATGATCTCGGGATGACTACCGAAGAAGCATTCAATGGTTTGATTCGAATTATAGTCCCGCTAACCCCAACCCAAATATGGACACAAGTAAGTATTGTCGCTTTCACCAGTATCCTGGCCACACCACCAACAATTGTATCATGTTGAAGAGGATCATTCAAGGGCTCGTGGATGACAAGAAGATTGAGAAGGGTCCTCCCCCCAACATGGTTAACAACCTTCCAAAAAATGAGGTCAACTTGATAGAGTTGTGAATGCCATTGAGTTTGGGAAAATCGGAATCCCAGGGTACCCTTCCATCCAATGTTGAAGAAGTCTTTCAGTTTCGTAGGTTCTAGGATGTCCTTTTTGGATATGAGTCTGTTGAGTCCACTTTGGATTAGTTTTTTGTTATGGCAGTAATAAAAGTTTTTGTTTCTTTTCTTCCTAGACTCGAGACGTCATTTACACACCTTCATTACATTTAAATGAAATGGTTTTATTTTATATGATCACTTGTGCTGCTCAACCAATAATATTTTGAAATAGCTAATATTTAGATTAATTGGCGTGAAAAAATCAACCGATAACCTCTTCAAGTTGGGGCTTACCAATCCCATATCTCGCATCTCTTGTGCGCTTTCTTTGGCTCATATGCTCATATCTCTTTCATCATACACATCATTTCGTTGGTCAATGAATTTGCATTAAGCAAGTAATGAAGCCTTAATTTCATTTAGGTCATCCGGTATGAATTGCAGCTGAAACCTTTCACCATAGGAAAGCCATTACCTTACCCTCACCAAATAATATCCCTTCATTTCAAGATCGGCATGCTTTGAAACCCCGTTTAGCCACCTCCAGAAGGAAAAGCCTACACGAGGAGCTCCCATGACTCAAAGGAAAATTGACCGATTCCAAGCTCAAGAATGGCGGAATGTAGTGATCCACACTAGGGGCTAGCAGATGTTCTCTCTAAAATTAAAAAAAATGAAAAAAAATTGAAAAAGAGATTAAAAAAAAAAAAAAGAGAAGCCTCGTCCCTAGTGATTCTCTCAAAGCAAATAAGGATCTAGCTGTTTACTCAAAGGGAGTCTCAAAGCAAATAAAGAGACAACATGGATTTCCCCTCGCCAACACCTTTCAATCGATTCCAACCATCCTCTCACTTTCAGAGGATACTCCCATTACTCTTGACCTCGCCGAAGCCAAATTTGACCTCTCATTCTTAGAGGCAACGAAGATGCAACCACAATTTCCCCACCATAGAAATCCCAAACACATTCTCAAAAGCCAACCATCTTTAGAGGTTTAAGTCAGCAAAAAAGCCAAGCCTACCTATCATCTAAGAGGTCATGATGTAAACAAAGATCCAAATCACCCGATGGCCGATCGAAACCCTGAGACCCAGCTTCAGTCCCTATCGGATAGCAGTCTAATCCCAATTTAATCAAGGTCTAAATCAAATTAGAACTTCATTGCTTGCTTAAATTGGAATCTAATGCGCCATGGTTCAAGACCATCAATCAGAGATTATGCAAATTCAATTCTTTCATTTGTTGTTTCATGTGAGCATATGTCATCTCCTCTCCAAGATTAGGAACTTGTCCTACTCTTGTGAAAATTCACGTCCTTTCTGTTCTCCAAAAATACTTTCCGTGAATGCTTCATTGGGGCTTTGCAACCGTGTCTCTCGGCGACACTCCATCAAATTTGATCCTTGATCTCGGTTGGTTTTCTCCTCTTAATTGACAAAAATATTTGTTCATATCAGGATTAGTGGCTAAATAACCCGAACATTAACAAAGGGTTTTTAGCAGTCTTGTGATCATTGTGAATAAAACAAGTTTTCATATGTCTCGTTAAGTCTTCTTTATTCTACAAAATAGGAATATAGAGCTAAACATTGATTCTCTGCCAGCAGGGGATTCTATACACTGTTTACAAACCTTGCTATGATTACACTCTCTCAGAAGAGTCAAAGCCAAAGCGAGTTTTTTTACACAAAATCGGGATTCATTCCCACTTTTCAAAAATGTGCTCCTGCATGTACATATTTTCGAGTCTTTTCCAATAACTGTTTGACTTCGATACAAATAGAAGGATAGGTAACCTTGTTCTATATATGACACTCTGTCAAGCGGGGCTGCACCAGGCTTAGAGCACAACTTATCTGGGTGGTTACTTATAACGGGAATTTGCTTCCTAGATTCACAAATGCTCCTCAAGGATTTTGTCAAAATAGGGACTGCACCAAATTCAGTTCGGGACCTCTCTCGAAAAATTTCTCTGTACCGAAGCTCTGTCAGGCAAAAAGAGATTCTGGGGCTTGTTTTACAGTCTCGACCTTTGATGTTAGCTGTACATTTGAAGTTAATATCTACTCCACTTGGGGCTGCTGAAATTCTTGCCACCATCAGCCAGCAACAAAATGCTGCAATCTGCATTCACCAGGGCACGTCCCCGACTCGCCTACGCTACAATCACCACCTATACACTTCTCAAACGCATGGGAGAGGGTTCACTTGGCCATATACACCATCATCCCATATACACCATCATCCCATATACAAATCCATATACACCATCATCTCATATACACACTCAAACCAATCAAGCCATAAACCCATATACACACTCACCCATACAATCATATTCCATTTTACACAATAAGATGGACTCGTGCAATAAAAACTAACAATGTATATACAAGCTTGTTAGACACGTGATTTATTATCCCTAACTAACAGATACGTTCAAACTGGGATAAGGGGAATTTGGAGGATAAGTCAAATAGAGACTCTTATATGAATGAGACTCTATGACTTAGTCCAACCAGTATTCTATAAATTAAGTCTCTATGAAAACCAACATATAGACAACACGTAATATTCCATATACTCCTCAGACTGAGAAATACTATCTCTGGCAACCATCAAGTGCCTGGGATTTGAGAGTGGAACAACATTCAATATCCATCTTGTGATATTGAATCGGACGAGAAGAGGTGGTGATTGCAGAATCAAGACGATCGTGGTTCGTAGCACAAGCGAAATCTTCCGCACAACGAGCTTCGGATTTAATCTATAAGGTATTCCGAGAACTCGTAGATAACTTATGTGTTTTCCTTCATTGGTATCAGAGCCTCAAAGCTTGATGCTCACCATTGATGTCTTGATTGCATGTTTTTTTTTTTGAATTTTTCGGATCTATTTTTCACCAACTGGGTTTGATGATTTCGAAATTCAAATCTCGTCCGTTTTCTGCGTTTTTGATATCCATGCGTAGATAATAATGTGCAGAATAACATACTAAAAAAATCATCGAATTCGGCCATGTAAATTTTGAGTAATTGCAGTTTGAAGTTTTGGATATTATGATTTTTTCGTGATGTTTAGGGCTGTTTTTGACATGGTTTAATCCAGATTCAATAAAAATTGTTAACATGAGTCTTGTTCTACTATGCGAGATCTTTCTATTGCCACTTTATTTGTTTAATTTGGTCCAATATTGAAACAGTTATGTTTTTTTAAAGTTGAGACGATGAACAGTAATATGGAACGTAACATAGCCTGTGTTGTGCCTCTTGCGGCAGCCAGGGTTGAAGAAAAAAAAATGAAAACTTGCATAGTGTTTGTTTTGGTTACACGTTTCTGTTTCATGGGCTCAGTAAATATTAGCCATTTAATTTAAGTATTTTAAGGATTTATTTTATTTATGCTATTTCATCAAAAATATTTTAATAGCTCAGAAAATTATGAAACTTTTTTGGTATGCATATAATAGTGTTATGCACTGTAGAAAATTATTTCGTAATTTTTAGGGAAACAGAAATAAGTTTTCTGTATTTTTCATGTGTATTAAAATCATTCAAAATAATTATAATTTCCAGAAAATTATGTAAATTTTACTGTATGTTTAATATGCTGTGAAAACATGCTGAGATATTTTTCATAATTTGTTTATGACCAGAATATATTTTATGAATTATTGAGTATTCTGCTGCATGATTAATTCAGGAAAAATAGTTTTGTTGTCCAGAAAAATATGAAATTTTTTCTGTATGTTTATAATAATGTTATACAGATCAGTATATATTTTCATAATTTTTTGATGAGCATTAATCTGTTTCATGTATTTTTGTATGTGTTTTCGTGCAAATTTTATTTATCAGAGTGGAAAATATTAATCAGAAAATTATGATATTTTTTCTGTGGTATAGTTACATGATAATGGACTGTTCTGAATTTTTTCAGATTTTTTGAGTTATCTGAATTATTTATGTGCCTTAAATGTCATTTTATGATGTATTTTCATAAATAAATTTGCATGAAAAACAAATTTGAGACTATACGAGTCCTATACAAATTTTCTGGAATTGCTGGAATTATTTTAATGAGCTTTAATTGGTGAATTTGTTCTATCACTATATCTTCTTTTATTTAAAAATCAATTATGAGTATATTTTTATTATGCATGCTTAAGGTTATGATTACGAGCCTCGCGGATTTTCTCTCCTTTTCATGTATGATACAAGTATATTTATTGTTGAGTTTTTATGATAAAAGTGAATTAAAATTGTATGCTTAATATCTGTATTGTAATATGTTATAGTGAAATGGCATCAAAGAACGTAATTGCTGATTTGAATAAGGGTGAGAAATTGGATGGCAAAAATTATAGTGTTTGGCAAAGGAAGATCACATACTTGCTAAACGAGCAAGAGGTTCTTGAGAACCTTGACACTGTGATGCTTGAGCCAGAGATGGGTAGCAATACCGTCACCCAGCACCGTCAGAACATGCAGGCTTTTCAGTCATGGGTCAAGAAGGACCGTTGTGCTCGCTTTACTATGTTGAGCAGCATGCACAACGACCTGATTGGGCAGTTTGAGAACTGCTCTACTGCTAAGGACATGTGGGACCAAATTAAGGCTGCATTTGGTAACACATCTGCAACAAGGCTTCGTACCTTAACATACAAGTTTGAATCGTATAAGATTGACCAGAAACGATCCATTCCTGATCAGCTACGTGAGTTGTCTGGTATGATTCGTGAGCTTCGTGCTGCTGGTAGTATCTTGTCTGATGAGCAGCAAGTCCAAGCTGTGATTCGTTCACTGCCGGACTCGTGGAGTAATTTGAGGCAGATCCTGACTCATACAGACTCCATTCAGACTTTTGCAGATGTTTCCCGTCATGTTGAGCTTGAGGCAGAGCGCCATGAGGCAAGTTACGCGATGAGTGTTGCGACTCGTGACCTTGCTCTTGTTACTCTTGATGATCAGCGCAAGCCAAATGGGCACTGTAAAATCAAAAATGGTAATAAAGGCAAGAAGGCTCAGAAACTGGGGCCAAAAGCTGGCAAGATTGCTAAACGCAGAGGCAAGAAGAATATTGCTAAGCAAAAGTGCTACAACTGTGGAACCTTGGGTCATTTTGCTCGGACTTGTCCTGAGCCCAAGAAGGTACCTCCAAATCCTAGATCTATGCAACTTTGTGTTTGCTCTCATGTTTTATTAGCTGACTCTCTCCCTGAATGGATTGTAGACTCAGGCTCCACAAAACATGTGACGTGGGATCGTGCGGGATTTGTAGATTATAGGAAGATTCCAGCTGGTACGCGAAGCATTTTCATGGGAAATAGCTCGACCGTGGAAGTCAAAGGGGTTGGCTCATACCAGCTCCTTTTGCGGAATGGACGTAGTTTGACTTTGCATGAAGTACTTTACGCACGTGGAGTTCGCTATAATCTACTTTCAGTAGTAAAATTGCTAGAAATAGGATATTCTTTTAATTTTAGCGGTAGTCAGTTGGATATTTGCTTTGACAATATGGTTTTGGGACATGGTTTTTTGTCAGACAATTTCTTTAAATTAGATTTATTGGATTCTTTATCTTCTGTTAATGCTACTTCTTGTGTGGTATATGATACTTCTAATTCTGAGTTGTGGCATGCATGCTAGACTTGGACATATAGGAAAGGACAGAATGAGTAGATTGGTCAGAGAAGGACTATTGGGTTCTCTCCCAAAAGTTAATTTACCTGTGTGTGAGCCTTGTTTGGCAGGAAAAGCCTGCCGAAAGCCTTTTGGTAAGGCTAAAAGGGCCACACAGCCATTAAAGTTAGTCCATTAAGATATTTGCGGACCTATGAATGTAAAAGCACGCCATGGTGCTTCCTATTTTCTCACTTTTATCGATGACTACACGCGCTATGGTTATGTTTACCTTATTTCTCACCGTCATGAAGCACTTAATTGTTTTGAGCGTTCTTGGCAGAGGTAGAGAATAGAAGGATAAAAGCCTAAAAACTTTAAGAACTGACCGGGGCCGCGAGTACTTGTCTGATCAATTTAAGGGTTTGTGTGAGAAAAAGGGGATAGTAAGGCAGTTAACGATTCCTGAAACTCCGCAACAAAATGGTGTTGCAGAACGAAGGAATCGTACCTTGTTAGAGATGGTTAGGTTGATGATGGCACAAGCAAATCTCCCGATTTCGTTTTGGGGTGATGCGCTTATGACTTCCACGTATATCCTTAACCGAGTGCCTTCTAAATCAGTCTCTACAACCCCCTACCAATTGTGGAAAGGTGAGAAGCCTAATTTGGGGCATCTACACCCTTGGGGTGGTGCAGGTTATGTCCACAGTACTTACAATAAGTTTGGAAAACTTGGCCCTAGAGGAAACAAGTGTGTTTTCATAAGGTATTCTGGTACCTCTAAGGGTTATGTAATGTACGGTGGAAAACCTGAAGTTGGGATGACTGAAATAGAGTCTCGTGATATCGATTTCATTGAGAATGATTTCCCACAAATCAGTGAAGTAAGAAAGGATTTCGAACTCTTTGAGATGGAGGAAGAACATTTGACATCTCTTGGCATAGGTGGGGAATTGTCTCAACCTAATGATCAAATGGATCAACATATGGTTGAGCCTGTGGTCGCCAATGAGAGTCAAGATGATCATCCAAGTAGGAATGTTGATTCCAGTGGGAGTCTTCCACCAGAGCGAAGAAGTCAATGTGGAAAAATTCCTCATCGTCGATTTGAGATCGAAGGGGAATCTTTTCTATGTGAAGCTTTAGACGCTTGTGAACCTACTTCATTCAAAGGAGCAATTTCTTTACCTAAGAGTGATGAATGGACATCTGCTATGGAAGATGAAATTTCCTCTATGTACAAGAATCAGGTTTGGGAGTTGGTTGATCTTCCGCCTGGGCGTAAGGCAATTGGAAACAAGTGGGTTTTCAAGGTCAAGCACAAGGCAGACAGATCAATTGACAAGTATAAGGCACGCCTTGTGGCGAAAGGCTATACACAAAAGGAGGGTCTAGACTATGAGGAGACATTCTCCGCGGTGGTGAGATTTTCTTCAGATCGCCTTATTCTCTCTATAGTAGCACATATGGATTTAGAACTTTTCCAAATGGATGTTAAAACTGCATTTCTCAATGGGGAACTAGGTGAAGAGATCTATATGACTCAACCAGAGGGTTTTGAAGTCAAGGAACATGAGCGCAAAGTGTGTCGCCTCAAACGTTCCATATATGGACTCAAGCAATCATCTAGACAGTGGTATATTCGCTTTCACCAAGCAATAACCTCAATTAAATTTGTGATGATTGAGGAAGACCATTGTGTGTACGTTAAACGGTCCAAGGGAAAGATCTTAATCTTATCATTATATGTTGATGATATACTACTTGCCGGGAATGACATGGAGATGATAAATGCCACTAAAGAGTGGTTATCTTCATCATTCGAGATGAAAGACTTGGGTGAAGCAAATTATGTGCTTGGAGTTAAGGTCATTAGGGATCGTTCAAAGAAACTTCTTGGTTTATCTCAAGAGACTTACATAAAGAGAGTTTTAGAACGTTTTGGCATGACTAACTCAAAATCCGTTGTCACTCCAATGGAAAAAGGTTGTATCCTTAGTACAAGCCAATGCCCTAAGAATGAAGAAGAGAAGAGAAGAATGACTAACACCCCTTATGCAAAGTGGGCTGGGTGCTTGATGTATGCGATGTTATGCACCTGTCCTGACCTTTGTCATGCAGTTGGAATTTTAAGTAGATTCCAAAGCAACCCTGGCCCCGCACATTGGCAGGCGGTCAAGAGGGTTCTTCGCTATTTGAGCGGATCAGCAAATATGGTTCTTTGTTATCGAGGTGGGGACTTGAGCCTAAAAGGGTACACTGATGCGGATTGGGCTGGAGATGTAGATGAACGTAAATGTACTTCAGGTTATGCATTTCTGCTTAGTGGTGGAGCTATTTCTTGGAGTAGCAAGAAACAGGAAAGCATATCCCTTTCCACGATGGAGTCAGAATACATTGATTGCTCAACAGTTGTTCAAGAAGCTGTTTGGTTAAGGAGGTTCTTACAACATCTTGATGTCACACCTAATCTGAATGGTCCTGTACTTATTAACTGTGATAGCATGGCTGCTTTAGGGTTTGCCAAGGACCCTAAGTACCATAGTAGGACCAAACACATTGACATTAAGTACCATTTCACTAGAGACATGATTACAGAAGGAAAGGTGGTTCTTAAGTATATTCCTACTGAGAGCATGTTAGCTGACCCTATGACTAAGCCTCTGACCAGAGAGACTTTTCAGAAACATATGACGTGTTTAGGGCTTCGTAGGATTTGATTAGTTATTTTTGAACACCTTGCAGACATTATTATATTCATTATTGTTTTGAATTTAATACATATTTTTCATTTTCATTCCTTGTTGAGTTTATGGGATGTTTATTGATTGAAAATTATCTGGTATACATTTTAATTAAAAAAAATGTCTGAAGGACTAGAATTGGCCCTCTCACACGGGTAATTCGCCTTGTCATTATATGAGCGAGCAAGATGAGATAATAATGTATTTGACACTTAAAGGAGGTGTCAAATGACATTATAATATATCGCCTTAATATACGGTTAAGATGAGACCTATTTTATATAGATCAATTCGAAGTGTTTGGTTCATAACTTCGAATGTCCTTGTGAAAGTCCGAATGTGAGACCTTAAAGAGGCACTATGAGAGTGACTGCTTTCGAGGACTCAGGTTAGATGCCATGAGGGCAACTAGACTAAGATTCGTACGATGTTAGAGTATGACATGCCCAATTCGAGTGGGAGTTCCATCATAGCATACATTTCATACTATATGTGACTATAATTCGACCTCAGAAAGTGATTGAATGATCCCTGCTTCATCACTGTGTGAGTTCTAGTGATCAATATGTGATCACATTATGCCCTATGTGACTTAGAACTATGTCGAGAATCCAAAGACAAATGATGCTACTTTGACATGCCGACCTAAGGGCTTTGCACTTACAGTCAGCCTTGCGGAGCATTGTTGGGAAAGCTGTTAATCTAAAGATATTTGGCATGAGGGTCTAAGGAAGACAATTATGATATACATCTCTGTTTAGTGACTCAATGTCCGGACGATCATATTGAACACGCGGTTCAAAAGTTTGATCTTGAGCACGCAAACTGATTGGGGTTTAAACATCATTTATGAGGGGTTAAAGATGTTTAAATTGATGTAATCATAATGTCTGGGGAATAGACGAGTTTTTGACTAACGAGGATGTGCTATGTTGGTAGATGGTATTTGATATAGCACTCCTACCCTTTTATACTTTTCTCGTCTGGTCACACGCCTCACTTCCTGTATGAAGAGATGAGTATTCAACGAGTCTTGAGAATGTATATGGCATATCCCATTTGATCGAGTGGGAGATGTTAGACACGTGATTTATTATCCCTAACTAACAGATACGTTCAAACTGGGATAAGGGGAATTTGGAGGATAAGCCAAATAGAGACTCTTATGTGAATGAGACTCTATGACTTAGTCCAACCAGTATTCTATAAATTAAGTCTCTATGGGAACCAACATATAGACAACATGTAATATTCCATATACTCCTCAGACTGAGAAATACTATCTCTGGCAACCATCAAGTGCCTGGGATTTGAGAGTGGAACAACATTCAATATCCATCTTGTGATATTGAATCGGACGAGAAGAGGTGGTGATTGCAGAATCAAGACGATCGTGGTTCGTAGCACAAGCGAAATCTTCCGCACAACGAGCTTCAGATTTAATCTATAAGGTATTCCGAGAACTCGTAGATAACTTATGTGTTTTCCTTCAAAGCTAATAATAACCAAGGTCAAATCTGTACAAAGTAGGGCATAGTCAAGAGTGTTTGTTTCCTACAGGGTACAATAATCGACAAATCACAATCAGATCGAAGGACTACTCTGAATAATCCTCATCCTCCTCGGAATCATCATCCGGATCATCAGAAGGATCATTCTCCATGCAATAATGCTCATCAGCATCATCAACAATAGTCGACTCGAGCTCATAAGGGTCAGCCTCATCAGCATCATCACTCTCAAAGAGATGGTCAAATCCAGCTGCACAAACCACGCCCATGGGTGAATGTGACACATCTGCACTACTTGGCAAGCTCTTCCAAAAATGGTCAATCACCCCAGGTGATCCTCTCATGCGCTATCACTACAAGTAAGCACAACACAGGTATGAAGACCTATCTCAATCAATTACAAATCATTGCTATTCCCTCCATGTCTGTCCCGCTTTTTCAACAAAAAATCTCATTGCTATTATCTCCGGGTCTGTCCCGCTTTTTCAACAAAAAATCTCATTGCTATTCTCTCCGGGTCTGTCCCGCTTTTTCAACAAAAAATATCATTGCTATTCCCTTCGGGTCTTTTTCGCCTTTTTCAACAAAAAATCTCATTGCTATTCTCTTCGGGTCTGTCCCGCCTTTTTCAACAAAAAATCTCATTGCTATTCCCTCCGGGTCTGTCCAGCTTTTTCAACGAAAAATCTCATTGCTATTCTCTCTGGGGCTGTCCCACTTTTTCAACAAAAATCTCATTGCTATTCTCTCCAGGTCTGTCCCGCTTTTTCAACAAAAAATCTCATTGCTATTCCCTCCGGGTCTGTCCCGCCTTTTTCAACAAAAAATCTCATTGCTATTCCCTCCGGGTCTGTCCCGCTTTTTCAACAAAAAATCTCATTGCTATTCCCTCCGGGTCTGTCCCGCTTTTTCAACAAAAAATCTCATTGCTATTCTCTTCGGGTCTCTCGCGCTTTTTCAACAAAAAATCTCATTGCTATTCTCTTCGGGTCTGTCCCGCTTTTTCAACAAAAAATATCATTGCAATTCCCTCTGGGTCTATCCCGCTTTTTAAACAAAAAATCTCATTGCTATTCTCTCCGGGTATGTCCCGCTTTTTCAACAAAAAATCTCATTGCTATTCTCTCCGGGTCTGTCCCGCTTTTTCAACAAAAATATCATTGCTATTCCCTCCGGGTCTGTCCCGCTTTTTCAACAAAAAAATCTCATTTCTATTCTCTCTGGGTCTGTCCCACTCTTTACAAAAAATCATTGGATCCGTCCCATTCTTTACAAAAAAATCATTGGGTTCGTCCCATTCTTCAAAAAAAAATAAAAAAAATTCTTGGGTCCATCCCACTCTTTACAAAAAATCATTGGGTCCTCCCACTCTTCACAAAAAAAAAATCATTGGGTCCGTCCCACTCTTCACAAAAATCTTGGGTCCGTCCCACTCTTCACAAAAATCATTGGGCCCGTCCCACTCTTTACAAAAATCTTGGGTTCGTCCCACTCTTTACAAAAATCCTTGGGTCCGTTCCACTCTTTACAAAAATCCTTGGGTCCGTTCCACTCTTTACAAAAATCCTTTGGTCTGTCCCATTCTTTACAAAATCGTTGGGTTCGTCCCACTCTTTACAAAAATTGTTGGGTCCGTCCCACTCTTCAATAAAATTGTTGGGTCCGTCCCACTCTTTACAAAAATCGTTGGGTCCATCCCACTCTTCACAAAAAATCGTTGGGTCCGTTCCACTCTTCACAAAAATCGTTGGGTCCGTCCCACTCTTCACAAAAATCTTTGGGTCCGTCCCACTCTTTACAAAAATCGTTGGGTCCGTCCCACTCTTTACAAAAAATTGTTGGGTCCGTCCCACTCCTTACAAAAAATCATCCATCCCACTTTTCCACAAAAACCATGGGTCCGTCCCACTTTCCCACAAAAACCATGTGTCCGTCTCACATTTTCACAAAATCAGTGTTATTTCTTTGGTCCGTTCCACTTTCTTTACAAAATCAATCATACTTGTTTCGGGTCCGTCCCATTTTCTTTGCAATATTGTGCATTGTTCTTATGATGATTGTGTGACACATTGTGCCCCCGTGACCTGTTTTCCTCTTTTGCCCCTGTGGCCTATTCTACTCTTTTGCCCCATGTGGCCTATTCTACTGTCTTGTCCTTGTGACCTGTTTTACCCTTTTGCCCCTGTGGCCTGTTCTACTGTTTTGCCCATGTGGTCTGTTTTACCATCTTTGCCCCTGGCATTTTCAATTCTATTTCTCAACAAATTTCGGGCGACTTCCCCCTAATAGTCAAATTCCGGGTGACTTCCCCATAATAGTCAATCTTTCGGGTGACTTCCCCATAATAGTCAAATTTCGGGCGACTTTCCCTCAATAGTCAAAATTCGGGCGACTTCCCCTCAAAATGGAATAAAACATGTAACAACACCATCATACACACCACAATCCAATGGAGTTGCCTAGCGCAAAAATCGAACATTAAAGGACATGATGAATGCCATGTTAATAAGTTCGGGGTTATCGAATAACATGTGGGGAGAGGCCGTCTTATCGGCAAACTATGTGTTAAATAAAATGCCTCGAAAGAAAATAAACAAGAACCCCTATGAATTGTGACATGGAAGAGTGCCATCGTACCAATACATGCGAGTGTGTGGGTGTCTTGCAAAGGTTTCACTACCATCTCCCAAAAAGGTGAAAATTGGACAAAAAACTATTGATTGCATATTTATTGGGTATGCTCACAATAGTAGTGTTTATAGGTTTCTTGTGCATGAATCGAAAATTCAAGATATACACAAGAATACTATAATGGAGTCAAGAAATGCTTCTTTCTTTGAGAATGTGTTTCCGTGCAAAAGAGATGAGGCAAGTTCATCTAAAATGAGACATGATTCAATAGAAGAAGAAGAAGTTGAAGGAACAAATCATCATGATGAAAATGATGGAAATGATGAAGCGGAGGTAGAACCTCGACGAAGCAAACGAGGTAGGGTAGAAAAATCTTTTGGCCCGAATTTTCTAACCTATATGCTTGAAAGTGAACCACAAAGTTATAAAGAGGCCGTGAGCTCTTCGGAAGGACCTTTGTGGAAAGAGGCCATTAAAAGTGAGAATAAAATCACACTTGGGAATTAGTGGATCTTCCTCCGGAAAGCAAATCACTAGAATATAGGTGGATTTTTAAAAGGAAAATGAAGACGGATGGAACAATTGACAAGTATAAGGCAAGTCTATTAGTTAAAGGTTACAAGCAAAAGGAAGGCCTTGATTACTTTGATACATATTCTCCGGTTACGAGAATAACATCCATAAGAATTGTACTTGCAATAGCCGCATTGCGAAATCTTGAAGTACATCAAATGGATATCAAAACCGATTTTCTAAATGGGGACTTAGAAGAGGAAATTTACATGGAACAACTCGAAGAATTTTATGCGCCGGGGTAAGAAAATAAAGTGTGCAAATTAGTAAAGTCATTGTATGGCTTGAAACAAGCACCAATGGCATCAAAAGTTTGATCAAGCCATGATGGAAAGTGGATTTAAAATAAATGAATGTGACAAATGTATCTATGTTAGAGACACGAAAAATGGCTACGTCATTTTGTGTCTTTATATAGATGACATGCTTATCATTGAAAGCTGTGATAAAATGATAAAGTCCACTAAAGATATGTTGAACTCAAAGTTTGACATGAAAGATGTGGGGTTAGCCGACGTAATCCTTGGCGTGAAAATTTCAAGAATATCAAATGGACTTGCTTTAAGTCAGTCACATTATGTGGATAAGATTCTTGAGAAATTCAGCAAGGATGACTTAGCTATAGCTAGAACCCCAATAGACATGAGTCAACATCTATCAAAGAATAGAGGTGACACAGTTTCTCAAGTTGAATACTCGAGAATCAATGGAAGTCTAATGTACTTGATGAGTTGTACTAGACCAGACATTTCTTACACGGTTAGCAATCTGAGTCGGTATACAAGTAATCCTGGAGCGGAACATTGGAATGGCATAGTGAGAGTACTAAGGTACTTAAGATATACTCGAGACTATGCTTTACACTATACTAGACATCCAGCGATAATTGAAGGGTATAGCGATGCTAATTGGATATCCGATATAAAAGACTCAAGGTCTATGAGCGGATTTGTATTCACGTTAGCAGGAGCAGCTATATCATGAAAATCTTCTAAACAAACGGTTATAGCTAGATCCACGATGGAATCTGAGTTTATAGCGTTAGATAAATGTGGTGAAGAAGTCGAATGGCTACGCCAATTTATAGAAGATATTCCAAGATGGACAAAGCCCGTGCCATCAATATGTTTACATTGCGATAGCCAATCAGCGATTGAAAGGGCACACAATCATATGTATAATGGTAAGTCTAGACACATTCGTCAAAGACATAATACCATTAGACAACTACTCTCAACTGCCACAATATCCATTGACTATGTTAAGTCAAAGGAAAATTTAGCGAATCCGTTAATCAAAGAGTTAAATAGAGAGATAGTTGAAAGCTCGATGAGGGGAATGGGACTTAAGCCTCTTAAAAGTTAAACACAGCGGAAAACCCAATCTAGATGACTGGAGATCCCAAGAACTAGATTCAATGGGACCACCTAACTGTTAAAAGACTTATAGCGTCACTGTGGGGGAATCTACCCAAGTCCATTCCTATTAGTGACATCCCGAAAGGATAAGGATAATCCTATGACTTTTAATGATTCTTACGCGTCGAAAGTTCGAGCGGGGTAATACGGGTTACCTTAAAGAAATCACCTATGTGAGATAGAAGTGGGGCCGCTTCGAGGAGAATTGCGTGAGGCTCAATTCTTAGACTCTCTCACAGAACCAGGCATATGTTCAGGGCCATGAACGAACATAACTATGAGAATTGAAGTATGTTAGGACGTTACATGGGTCAAGCATATGATCGGCTACACAAAAAGCATAACGATTCAAGGACATCGCGTCTATCGATTTGCTAGTAGAGTAAATATGCTTGTACGAGCGAAGATTCAATGGGCATTCCCACATCTTCGTATGCAAGTTTTCGTCTGCCGGACTTTATCACCATTTCCTGATTATTTCCTTCTTGTGGGGGATTGTTGGAAAAATAGGTGTGCTTGAAGAAAATAATGTATTATTTCCTAAATGGGTTGTTTGTTAAATGACCAAAATTGATTGTTGGGTTGTGTTCTACTCCATGAGAACATTGAAATCATATATTCATTTGTCCAAAATGGTTGAGGGATGAATGAGATATTAAGGCTCAAAGTAAGTGGGTTGGAAAGGGAAAAATGTGGTTATCCCACATTGGAAAAGGATGGAAAAGTGGGTTAGTTTATATACTCATACACTTTAGTAGGGAGTAAGATTGTGGTACATAGAGGCTCTCTCTCGTGCACAGGTGCGCATGGGGGGTGCAAATCATGGATTGAAATAGCTTCGGGCTACCGAACTCATGTGCATGCGCGTCCTGCGGACACGAATGTAGCTCCAAAATTGCCTATCCGCGCAAGCCCACTTTTTGCAATTTTTTTTCCAAACTTGACCCACTGTAACTGACGCCAAGGATGCTTGGTTGAATCGGCGGCCAGACACTAGCAAAGATATGGGCACCAAGAAGATTCTGGGCACCGGCGATTCGAGCACCGGCAGATCTGGCACCCGGCATCTCGGGCACCAAGAAGATTCGCGTGTGCACCCAGCCGCGTGGGCACCAGCGTGGGCACCCAAAGAATCGCGTGCCAGAAACGTTTCTGATGATTTCAAATGCATGTGTAACTGCCGCAATAACTGCAGTGATTAAGAAAATTAAAAAGGATTTTAATTTTCAAGCAATTTTGATTTCCTTGGCAACTATATAAAGGGAAGAACAACAACAACACAAGACACACTGATTTCCAGAATCTCTCAACATTTTATTTCGCAGCATATTGATAATTCTTTCTTTGGCCTCCTACATTGCATCAAAGGGTGATATTGTCCAAGCATCTGACTTCAGTTCGTAGGAGGTACTATTGTGCAACCACCGTTCGGTAAATCCGTTTCATCCTGGGAGGAAAACGTCCCATTCAATCTCAAGCACAACGTGGTGAGGGGGCAAAATTTGTCTTAAGGAGAGTGTGATTTCACACGACTCGAACAACTTTGACAAATCAGTTTACTTCTCTTTTCTTTTCTATTTCTGTTTTAAAAGTTTACTGTAATTTCCCTTTGAGTTTGTAACTTTATTCCAACAATTTTCTGAGTCGTGTGAAATCACGCTCTCCTTAAGACAAATTCCACCCCTTCACCACGTTCTGCTCGAGATTGAACGGGTCGTTTGCCTCCCAGGATGAAACGGATTGACCGGACTATTCTTGCACACTAGAATATCCGGCGAATCTCACTATGCTTGAACAAAATCACCATGAATAAATTTCTTGAAGGCCAAAGATAATAGATAAACAAATTGCAAAGGGGAGGAAAAAGATTGATGAAAAAAGTTTCATTTGTTGTGGGTTTCTCTAGTTATAGCTTCAACAACTATGTCATGACTTCCCAATTAATCCTTGTATTAATATGGAAGTCATTACCTTGTATTCATGGGGTTTAATTCTACACTTTGTAACCCCTAATCCCAAGGTAATAATCCCTATTAATGTTGGGTTTTGGGGTTACAAACGCAGCGGAAGATTTAGAAATAACAACAAAATCCTAGCCCTATGATCCGTCTAACATGAATAGTTAAAATCATGAAATAGAAATTACATACCTTAATGCGATTATGTTGATCTTTCAAAACGGATCTAGGATTCAAATCTTATTTGAATCGATGAACAACCTTCGAAACTTTGAACCGTTAATGAAGCTTGGATCTTCTCCTTCCTTGTTCTACCTTGGTGAGAAATCAACAATGGAGTTTTCAAGCTTTAGGAAGTAAAGCAACCTCCCTCTAATGGTGATCCACAAGTGAACAAACCAAGAACTCTTCTTGTTAGATTGCTAGATGATCCTTCCCGATTATTGAAACGATTTCAATAATCAATGACTAATAATATGGAATTTACTTGGGTAATTTTTGATCTTAGATTCAAAATCTAGATCTCTATTTTGGTGTTTCATAAACCCCAAAATACCTTGTTGGACTAACTCAAAATTTGCTGCAAAAGGATGTATTTATATCATATATAACTCCCCTAACAATTAGGGTAGAATCCTAGTTGAAACCAAAACCTTTTGTGCCAAGGAAAAAGTGTACGGACCGTTTCAGGGCATTGGCACGAGTCGTGCCCTAGCCTAAAAGCAGTTGTACCACGATTCGTGACCAAGAAAACAGTCGTACTGAATTTTGTCACGAGTCGTTCCTTTCTTCACGAGTCGTTCCCATAGTCACGAGTCGTGACCTTCTTCACGAGTCGTGCTCGTGGTCACGAGTCGTGCCTGGCAAGTTTTGTCGCACGACTAAACTAGCCACCACTCCAATTCCAATTTTCAGCCAGAATCAAATTCGCTCTTTGTGTGTGACCCAAATAGGAATTATATTTATGTTGGTAGTGAGTCGAAACATCGACCTCACAAGACATAAGTGGTTTCTAGCAAACCATTATATCCACCCAATTAATATAACATCAAAGCTTGATTCCTCGATAGATCCAATGTCATAATCCCTTTGTCCACGATGTCCAATTGAACATGAGTCATGGTCTATGTCAACTCATTCCGTTCAATGCTTTCTCGATTCCGAATATGTTGATAATCCAAATACATTTGATCTCTATCAAATCACTTGAGTATGGCCATACATTTCATCAACACTATTCATCGAGGGGCCCAAGCAAACATCTCTCTTCATAAGAGGGACAAATCCCTTCTTGACTTATCATTCTTCCCTACAAGAATCCAATCGTGCTAACATAGCCCTTATTGCTATCCGACTAAAGATAGTGTTAGACTACATTAAACATAACGTTCATCATGTGGAAGACGATGATAATCTCAGGTACGAAGGATTCTAATGACACGACTATCATGAGATTTAATCATGACAACAGACCATGTCATAAATCTCATAAGTAGGTCAAGTCCAGTACTCATTCTCTAGCAAGTACCCATAAGTGTAATGTGCATCTCCATGCATATAATCATCTCCATGATTATTCATTACCAACTTATACTAGTTGTTCACAACAACTAAGGACGCAGTTCAATATAATAAACATGCAAACATATAATGAACCAAATAATCTTTCTCTATAATAAACGATAAAGATGATACATAACGGTTTTGAGTTAAACATAACTAAAGCCTAGAGCATTACACCAACAATTAATCCCTCATTAATCTAGGAATCATGGGACATCAATAGTAGTGTAAAGTCTCAACGACGATTTTATGTCTCGACAAAGAATTGGGTTTGAGGTTTGTTTTACGTCTCAAGGACGAATTTGGTTTGAGTTTTGTTTTACGTCACAAGGACTACTTTGGTTTGGGTTTTGCAAAGGGAGGTTGAGTGAAGAGGAGAAAAAAAAATACTCAACGTTACATTGAGATAAAAAAAATTATAAGGGGGAGAAATAATACTCGACGTTACATTGAGATAAGAGAAAAGTTTAAGAAGAAGAAAATTTTCGAAGGGGAGAAATAATACTTAACGTTACATTGAGATAAGAGAAAAATTTTAAGAAGAAGAAAGTTTTCGAAGGGGGGAAATAATACTCAACGTTACAATGAGATAAGAGAAAAATTTTAAGAAGAAGAAAAATTTCGAAGGGGAGAAATAATACTCAACGTTACAATGAGATAAGAGAAAAATTTTAAGAAGAAAATTTTTGAAGGGGAGAAATAATACTCAACGTTACATTGAGATAAAAAAATTATGAGGGGGAGAAATAATACTCAACGTTATATTGAGATAAGAGAAAAATTTAAGAAGAAGAAAATTTTTGAAGTGGCCAAAGATATGATCAATTTGAGAAAAATAATTTCAGAAAATAATTTGAGAGAAGTATTAGAATTGGAAGATCAAGAGAGTTAAGAAAATGAAAAAAAAAGAAGCACCTTTAGGAATTTAGGATAAAAAAAAGAAGAAGAATAAAGGCCAAGGGTTTTTGTGGTTCAATCATGGGAAGGAGGGTAAGGTCTTGGGCGGCGGCCATGAAGAATCGTGAGGGAGAGAGAAAAAAAACTGGATTTTGGTGGGGTTTACCGAGGGTGATATTTGGGGATAAGGAGGGGTGGGGTTTTGATGGTTGATGGCGGAAGCTAAGGTGGTGAGGGTGTGGGGCGGCTTAGGGTTTTGCCGCTAGAGTTTCGCGGAGAAGTTCTTCTATGGATCTATGCTCTGATACCATATTAGAATAATGAGGGTTTAGACGAAGTCAATCAAAACAGGAAGAGAAGAATTGTATTGAATGACTCAATTGATTATGATGCTAGAGATACATATTTATAGGGTTACAATGAGGAGGTAATCTCCTAGAAGGAGAAGGTTTCTAATCTAATACAAAGATTGTGTTTCCTAATCTATATACAAGGATTGTGTTTCCTAATCTATATATAACAATATATACTTGAATATAATATAATGATATTATATTTCTAATAGTAATCTCTGACCACTGCCATATATCTGGCGCAAATATAAACAAATTTATACAAGGAAACTGGGAAAGATGTCAATTAAATACAAAACTACACTAATTGCTTATCATCATAAGTCAAAGAATATTTACCAGTATCTAGAACCCAAAAATCTCCCAACCTGTAGTTCCAGTTTTTCCATCAGTAGCATGTAGCAAACCATAATGAAAACCGGCAAAAAAAAAACGTGATAGCAACTGGATGTGCACAAACCTTTTGCTACCAAACCTCCCTCCAAAAATGAACATATGGCAATGAAGTACTGCCAGTGCACTCCGGTTGAAACCTCCCTCCAAAAATGAACATATGGCAATGAACCAAGGTGACCAATGAAACTCTGTTCAGCCTTATGTTACAAGTTCAATTAAAAAGAATGGAACAGGTAAGGTCCGTAAGGCATCGTCGACAAACACATGCATGTATCTCAACACCAATTGGCTGACTCAAACATCAAAATAACCATTACAATGATTATGATAAACAATACACATCTCACACTCACAAAACCCCAGCTTCCCCACCAAGCTAGGACTGCCGACAGCTTCTCCTCTCTCTAAGTACTTACCAAGTTTACTTGGGTTTTAATTCTACTCTTAGATTACAATACAAAGTCTTTTTATTAACTCAGTTGTATAAATAGGGGCATTGAACCATCGTTATCCTCAATCAAGAATTCAATACAATTCATATGGCTTTTACACAAACTATCTCAAATCTCTAATATCTTACATGGTATCTAGAGCTTAAAGATCCAATTTTTTTTCAATGGCCGAAACTTCTACCCTCCCTAATCCGGCTGAACCGACTAAGCCGTTGATCATTGTGTCTCTTACACATATCCTTAAACTAACCCCCACAAATTACATTGGATGGAAAACCCAACTTGTCTCTTCTCTTCGAGGCTATGATCTCCACCACTACATCGATGGCTCTCACCCACAACCTCCCAAAGATTTACCAAATCCAGCCGCTACTCCCACTATTCCAGCCGATGCGACTGATGCTCAAAAAGCCGCCGCCACCACCGCCGCCGCCGCCGCCACCGCTGCCGCCGCCGCCCTGCCACTATTTCCAACCCAGCATACACGACATGGTTCCGTCAAGATCAGTTGCTTTTAAGTGCCCTAGCCGGCACACTTACAGCCCCCCTCATCCCTCTCATCTCCCAATGCGCCACCACCCACGAGGCTTGGACCACATTAGCCAAAACCTACGTAAATCCGACCAAGGGACATCTCAAACAAATCAAAGATCGCTTGTGCAATATTACCAAAGGTTCTCGCTCAATCACAGAATACATGTATGATCTAAAAACTTGTTCCGATCAACTTGCTAGCCTTGGCCGCCCCTTAGATCAGGACGATCTCGTCGACAAAGTGCTCGATCAACTACATGATGCTGATTATGACAGCATAGTTACTGCTGTTCAGAGTAGGGACACACCAATCTCTTTTGATGAATTACACGAGAAGCTGATAAATAAGGAACTGTCTCTCAAACATCGCTCTCCCTCTGTCCCTGCTTTCCCCGCCACGGTTGCTTATGGTGCCAAACAACCCCCTCGCTCCAACACACCACGCAATAACAACACTGGACCCAACCTATTCCCCCCTCAGTTTAATCCTAATGCCACTGGAACCAACAAATCCAATTCAAGCCCTCGCAATCCCTATAAAGGCAAATGTCAATGGTGTCGAATGGATGGGAACTTTCTCTCTCAATGTCCCATGTTTAAACAAGCCTTCCCTAATGTCACCTTCCCAAACCCTAATCCGTCCCCTACTCACACCAACCAACCAAACCCTAACTCCACCCATCCCAATTTCCGAGGTCAAAATCCAACAACTCCTGCCGCATATACTGCTTAAACAAACAGTGCATCTCCTCTTGGTTGGCTGTTTGATACCGGCACCACGCACCATGCTACCAACGATTTGAACAACCTCTCATTGTACTATCCATATGATGGCACCGACGAACTCATTATCGGTGATGGTTCAGGTCTCCCTATTTCTCATATTGGCTCTTCTACCCTCCTTACTGCTTCTACTTCTCTTAAATTGAATCATGTTCTCTATGTCCCTTCCATTACTCGCAATATATTATTTGTCTCTCAATTTTGTGTTGATAATAATGCCTCTGTCACTTTCTTACCTGATTCCTTTGTTGTGAAGGCCCTTCGTTCGGACAAAATTCTCATTCAAGGAAAAGCTAATTCTGGCGTTTATGAATGGCTTCCGTCCCCACCGGCTGTTCATGTCTCCGTGTCCTCCTCCTTAGTCAATTGGCATCACCGTCTTGGTCACCCGTCATCTCAAGTTATCCAGCATCTTAGTTCAAGTTTTAAATTAGACATTCCTTGTAGTTCTCATTTTCATTGTAATTCTTGTGACTGCAATAAGAGTCATAAACTTCCTTTTAATGAAAATTCTCTTTCTTCAAATGGTCCACTTGATATTATTTACAGTGATGTTTGGACATCTCCTATGTTGTCTTACGATGGGTACAAATATTACATTATTTTTGTAGATCACTTTACAAAATACACATGGCTCTACCCACTCAAACATAAAAATGATGCTACTCAAGTATTCACCAACTTTCGCCATCTTGTTGAAAGATTTTTTAAACGCCCCATCCTCACCATCTTTAGTGATAATGGTGGAGAATACATTGGCCTCCGTCCCCTTCTTTTGTCCCTAGGAATCTCTCATCTCACATCTCCCCCTCATACTCCAGAACATAATGGCTACTCCGAACGTCGACATCGCCACATTGTCGAAACGGGTCTCACTCTCTTGTCTCACTCTCATATGCCACTCAAATTCTGGCCCTTGGCCTTCGTCACTGCATGCTACTTAATAAATCGCATGCCCACACGCACCCTCCAACTTCAGTCACCATATCTAAAACTTTTCCGTCATCCTCCTAACTACCATAAACTTCGAAGTTTTGGGTGTTTGTGCTATCCTTGGCTACGACCTTATAGTTCTCATAAACTTGATCCCAAATCCATCCCCTGTTGGGTATTCTTCAACTCAAAGTGCATATTACTGTCTCGATCCGAAAACTCACAAAATATACACCTCGCGTCATGTGAAGTTCATTGAACACAGTTTCCCCTATCAAAGTTCATCCCAATCTGCCTCTTCTTCGGTCACACCTGAGGAATGGTGCCACATTCATCTTCCTGTGCTCCTACCTGTAAGTACCCAAATCTGGCTCATGCCTTCCGGTTAAATTTCCCGACATTTCGGTAAGTTTCCCGGTAATTCCCCGGACCTTCCTAGTGTTCCGGAAATGTCCTGGAGCAGTCCCAAATTAAAATTAGGGCTGTAGGGAGCCTTCCTAATTAAGAAAACACGTTTTTCTTAATTAGGGAGAAGGTTCTAGAATAATGCCACCTTGCATGGTTCTAGAATGCTGAGTCACAATGGATAAGCCCGCACGGCTGCATTAGCTCGCTGCCTCATGCCGCACGGCTTCATTAGCCTTATCCAGACTGCCTATAAATAGAGCCCTCCTCTACCCATTTCCAAACAACAATCAACAACAACAAAAACACACACACTCCATAGCAGTATAATCAAGACGTGAAGAACACCCTTGAAGGCTCAAGAAGGCGAAGAAGAAGCTCAAGAAGCCATCTCCCTCCTCCTTGAAGACCCAAGACGAACCTCTCCTCCTAGCTCCGTCCGAAGAAGCGAAGGAAACGATTGGTAACCTCGCACGCCCTAACCTTGCATTTTAATTGATATACTTGCTCATTGCATTCATATATCTTGCTTGGGACTTGGCATTTATTCATAAAGATCATTTCTTTATCACCCCCTTCCCCTTTGCATGCATTAAGACCTCATTTGTCATAAAAATGTAGTCTTTTTCATAAAGGTGCATCCTTTGCACCTAAAATCCCTATTTTCCAATAAAAATGTTATCTTTATGCATCATTTGCACATAAAGATCAAGTCTTTTCCAATAAAAATGCATCCTTTGCATTCAAAAACCTTTTCTAATGCATCATTTGCATAAAAACCCTATCTTTACGCATCATTTGCATAAAGATCATTTCTTTCAATCAAAAAGCATCATTTGCTAAAACCAAAATGTCATCTTTTCATTAAAGAGTCATTTTTCATCATGCATTTCCCCTTTCCCCCAACCTTGGAACGGACCGGTGTAAAAGTTCTCATCTTTGCATCGTTCCTTCCATTAAAGGTTCATGATTTCTTTAGGAAAAGGATAACCTTGAACCCTATATCTCCGATTATCGCTTAAGAATGAGTATGAAGTCTCTATACGAGCTCGACCGTCTTAAAGCGTAGGATCGATGGGCTAAGGACATTCCTTCCTAAAGAACCTCATCTTTGACCAAAAGAGAGTCATTCTCTCGATCACGCAAGTCCCGAGGGTCCCGAGGTTTAAAATGCGATGATCACAAGTCATAAGATGAGGACGGGATCATAATCCCAAATACATAAATTCCAAGAAATCCCGAGCGACAACCAACAAATGGTTTGTACGTCCGGAAGATAACTTGGGACATTCCCCCTTTTACTCTCAAACACATGCACACAAAGAAAGCACGCAAGCAATCACGATTAATGAAATCTTGGGAGACTTGCTCCGGCAAGGCACTTTGGGTGAACGCCAAACGTTCTTCCCAAGGGGTAACTTAACCTCCGAACCCATAAAACCTTTTTTTCAAAGTTTTGAGGTAATCAAAATGGCGTGGCGACTCCGTTTTTCAAATAACTCGGATGTCTTCAAACTCGCGTGAATTCCAATAAACAAAAATTTTGGGCACACATTCACAGTTTGGCGACTCATGGGATACCCAAAGGAGAAAAGCTTTATTTTCAAAACAAAAGTCGATACTTGGTATATAGGTGGACCCCACTTACCCTTCCTGTATCGCTCCCTAACCCGGGGCTTGGGATAACCAGGTGGTTTAACAATCCCACGTACCAGTATCCCCTTTTCAAAAAAAAAAAATATATAATTTTGAAAAAAAAATATAGAAGAAAGCTTTTCCCTTTGAGCGGGTTAGACTCCCATCGCCGATTTCATTAATCGTGCTTGCTTTCTTTACCATGCATTGCATCATTTGCATCTTGGAATCTGTGCATACTTTGAACGGGAAACAACCCGAAAAATAGCAAAAGGAGTGGAACCTGGAAAATTGATCCATGCAGTCGTGCGGCTCAATCCTCATTGGATTCTGACCGGGCGACCTCAGTGGCAATTCCACCAGGAAAAATCATGGTTAATCTGGCAAAGTCCTAGCAGCTTGGGGCTACTCAGCTCCATGACTGACTGGGGCTTCCCAGAAAATTTACGTGCTTATGTGTTGCATTTTCCCCCGTCCCGAAAATCATTCCTTTAAAACACATTATGAAAATCTCTGTTTTAACTCAAAAAGGAACATTTTTAGGAGACCGCACACTACGCGCACCTGATATATCCTGTACACTTTTGCACGCACGTCCTTCAAACCCGAGGGTGGTTCCAGCTGCCGTCACGGACAGCCTTACGATGCTCCCGGGCGCGCACGGAATCATCCCAACCTCCCCATGGCAGCCAGTGTCGACCAATGCACAGTCCGTGTCACACGTTTCAAAAAACCGTGACTTTTGGTTGGTTTTTGGTCTAGTCCGTGTCATATAGCCCAGTTGCATACCCACGTAAAGGTCAAGCCTTAGCTCATAAACGGAAGCCAAGATTTTCGCCCAAGCGAAATTCTGCCGAAATTCCGACAAGGAAAAATCGGTGGGATCTTGACTCCGACATTGACTATTGACCTTGACCCACACGGAATGCGTAAGAGTAAAGACCGAGTCTTTGCCAAAAAATCAAAAGATCTTTCGCTCAAGCAAGCTCTGCCAAAATTCCGACAAGGAAAAATTGGCAAGATCTTGACCGGCATTGACTTCGATTCTGACTCACGCACTGCGTATGCAACGAAGTTCAATGTGACACTGTGTCATCCGGCTTTTGCCGCCCGACCCATGCCTATTATATTCTCGGACATTACCGAAAGTCAAAACCGTCATTCTCGCTAAGCGAAACTCTCACAAAGATCCGTCAAGGCGTAGAGACGAGACTTTCCCGGTATTGCCTTGACTATAATCCGCATCGCTCGTGCGTTGAAAGGTCCTATGACCCGCTAGACCCGATAGGAGCGTTCTTTACTCTCGGTCGGTGGGATCCGCGTGCCCTATAGGACCCTCGCCCGGGGCTGTCCACCCTGGGAGGTCGAAATACAGGTGGAATACGAGGGGCTTATAGACGTAGTGACGGAACCCACTGATCCAGGATCTAGAGTAGTTGTGAAAAAAGAAGGGCAGAACCCCCTTTTCCAACCAAATAGATATTAATAAAAGACACTGTTTTAAGTAAACTTGAAGATTCTAATTTGCATATTGCCTGAGCCTTCAGCCTAAACACCTACCCCGAGTCTAAACCTTTCCTATCCCTTTCCCGCAGCGAGAAAGAAGTGGGTGAGAACACCGGGTCGAACTTGTTAGCGCAGTAATCCTCAGACGGTTCGCCAGAATCCTCAGTTTTGTCAGCTTTTCAGTGTCAAAATGGCCAACATGGTAATCCACAACGGTAATGACCAAGCAGTTGGAGGGGCTATCCCAGTTCAACCCAAGCCTCACATCTGGTATGATGTATGTGATTGTGAAGACTGCCTAGAGTATGAGTATCAAGAATGGATCAATGAGGACGCTCCTTCAAGGAAGAAGAAGAAGAGAAAGTCCACAGCCAAGCTTAAGGAAAGATACGAAGCTGGGGACAAGAGCGTAGGAACTTTGGGAGAGCCTTCGGGCAAGTTCGACTACTATGTCAGTTATGCCAAGGAACCTGTCAAAGAACCCGTCACCCCAAGCACAGTCCAGCCTGATACCCCCATGTACAGTGATCCTCTTGAAGCAGAAAGTGCTGAATTTGTGGCCATCGTGAAGTTCAATGAGAAGCTAGCAGATCTAGAAGCAGAACACAGAAAGCCTATTGAATACGTAGCCAGTCAAGGAAGAATTAAGATCCTCTGAAGAAGACTTCATCAGCATTATCCAGGCCAACCCTTCTGTTGGCTACACTGACAAGGTCGTGGTGTCCAAGATCAGTAAAGAGAAAATGAGTTATCAGCAGTGCATTGATAAGATGAGCCAGACCCTTCAGTCAATGAGTCCAGTCGCTACGGAAGAGCTAGCTGAAAGATTGCAACAAGTTACTTTAGTTCCCCTCACCATCTTTCCACAGTACCGGCCTGTTAATGATTTCCGGCAAGCTTTTGATCGCTTCGAAGTCTCCAACTTTCTGAAGAACGCCGCAAGACTGCTACTCCCAGGCAACAGCAAGAAGGAGTGAGATCCCGGTCCAACCCTTGTCAAGCCCCCCTCGAGTCAATAAGTAGTGTAGGGTCCAGAGTCAGTGTTGTCTATTCGCCGAGTCAGAATCTTCGAATTCCAGCCCTCGAGTCATCCGAAGGCCTCACGCCCGAGGATTATGAAAATGTAATCGATGTCATCTTTCCCCTTATCTTGAATGAAATGACAAATCTTTCTGATTATCCTCTTATTGCCAACTTAACAAATGATAAATTAACTCAAAACTTAACAACAGTTAATAATGAATCATTTGAACAAGATGCAAACACACTAAACGAACAATACATTAAAGAAATCTTTAAGCAGTGTTTCAAAAAGAGGAAAACCGGGCCCAAGCTGCCGAGGAGATTTTGATAAGTGTGAACTTGGGTACTATTGAGGAACCTAAAGAGACACAGATTGGAAGCTTCTTCCAGGGGTTGAAAGGGACAGATTGATCGAGCTGCTCAGAGAATACGTCGACGTGTTTGCATGGTCATACAAGGATATGCGGGGCTAGGCAGCTTCGATAGTAGAGCACAGAGATCCCTCTAGCACATTCCGTATGCTAAGCGCAAAGCATAAACCGAGAAAGATCAAGCCGGAATGGTCTCTACAGGTCAAGGAAGAAATTGAGAAGCTACTGCGGGTAGGGTTCATCAGTAGTCATTGAATACCCGACATGGTTGTCCAACATCGTGACCGTAACCAAGGCCAATGGGAAGGTGCGCCGCTGTGTGGATTTCCGAGATCCGAACAAGGCCAGCCCCAAAGACGACTACCCTCTCGCCAAACATAGACATCCTGGTGGACTCCATCGCCAACTACGAAGTCAAATCCTTCGTTGATGGTTTTGCAGTGCTACAAACCAGATCAAGATGGCCGAGGAAGACCAAGAAAAGACGGCCTTCACCACACCATGGGGAACCTACTGTTATACAGTAATGCCATTCGGCTCAAGAATGCCGGGGTTACTTACCAAAGGCAGCGACCGCCCTTTTTCATGACATGATCCACAGGGAGATTGAGGTCTACGTAGATGACATGATAATCCACTCCAAAGGAGAAGGTGGGCAGCACTTTGTTGACCTACGAAAATTCTTTGAGAGGCCGAGACAACATTCCATGAGACTAAACCCTGCCAAATGCACCTTCTGAGTGACAAGGGGAAAAGTGCTTGGGTACATGGTCACGGAGCGAGGTATCGAAGTTGACCCCGAAAGATCAAATCCATCATGGATATGAGGCCACCTCAAACCCTGCATGTGTCAAGAGCTTCATGGGTAAATTGCATTACATCGCCGTTTGGCCAATCGCCTGACCACTATGTGCGAGCCCATCTTCAAGCTCATGAAGAAGAATGTAGACACAGAATGGACCGAAGAATGCCAAGATGCCTTTGACCGTATCAAGGCATACTTGGTACATCCTCCTGCTATGCCCCCACATAGACAGAAGCCTCTTCGCTTCTATCTCACCGTCACGTACACGGCAGCTGGGGCTATGCTTGCTCAGGAGAAGAAAGACTCTCGAGTAGAAAATGCCATTTACTTTGTCACTCCGGAGCCGCAGGAGCGAGCTCAATTACTCAGCATGTGAAAATACTTGTGCAGGATCGGTCTGGGTAGTCGGCAAGTCAAGCATTATATGCAAGCCCACCCCGTGAACTTGGTCTCGAAAATGGACCCCATCAAGTACATCTTTGACAAACCTTCCCTATCGATGCGTTTAGCAAAGTGGTCCTTCTTCTTGGCGTAATACGACATCAACTATGTGACCGTAAAGGCCATCAAGGGTCAAGCATTGTCGATCACCCGGCGAATTTCCCGCATAATGAAGACAGAGGGCCCGAACCCCAATTTCCAGATGAAGGGATCTTTGCATGAGCTCCGAAAATAGATGGCAATTGTTCTTTGACTGAGCCGCTAACAAAAGAGGAAATGGTGTAGGAATGCTATTGGTCGATCCGAAAGATGAGCATACCCCCATAGCCCTCAAGTTGAACTTTCCTGCCACGAACAATGTCGCCGAGTACGAAGCCTAGGTTGCCTGGTTTGGAGGCTGCTTTAGAAAGAAATGTCAAGGAGCTCGAAGTTTACGGAGACTCAGCCCTGATCATCAACCAAGTTTCCAACAAGTGGAAGACTGTGGACCCTAATTTGCAACGGTATCATGCCCATATGGAGGAGTTGACTGGACAGTTCAGAGAAGTGACTTTCCACTACTTGCCGAGGGAAAAGAACAGATTCGCAGATGCCCTAGCTACTCTAGCCTCATTGGTAGAAATCCCCGAGGGAAAAGCCATAAAGCCTTTCAGAGTGGGTAGAAGAGAAGCCCCAGCTTTCTGTTGTGAAGTGGACCTGGGACCCGAGCCCATAAAGGAACCTTGGTACAATCAGATTTACCAATTCCTCAAAGACGGAGAGTCAGCTTTCAGAGACAAAGAAGGTAGACCAAAAGAAGGTGTCAGAGCCAAAAGCTTGCGAGCCCTGAAAAGGTTGGCTTCCCATTATGTCATTCTAGGAGGCAATCTGTATAAGAAGCGGTATCAAGGACCACTCCTCTTATGTGTCACCCAAGAAAGGGCCAAAGAGTTGATGACCGAAGTCCACAATGGTCCCTGCGGTCCTCACATGAATGCCAGAGCCCTGATGCAAGTGATCCTCAGAATGGGTTACTACTGGATCTCCATGGAGACAGACCATTCAGACCACGTCCGAACCTCGCGACAAATGCCACGGTTTGCCAACCTCAACCATCTCCCACCTCATGACCTGTACCGCATGACGACTCCTTGGCCGTTTGCAACTTGGGGCATTGACGTGATAGGAAAAATAGCCGGCAGAAGCAATGGGCATGAGTTCGTGTTGGTAGCCATCGACTACTTCACCAAGTGGGTAGAGGCCAAGTCCTACAAGGTCCTCACTACCGTAAAAGTGGCCCAGTTCATCAAAGAAAACATAATGTGCAGATATGGGGTGCCCAACGAGATCATTTCTGATAATGGGTCACACTTCGAAGGAGACCGCGATAGGACTCGCTGTCGACCCGTAGTTACTCGCCACAAGTCGTCCCCGCATGCACCTCGGACCAACGGAGCCGTGGAAGCCGCTAATAAGACACTCGAGCGGATCATCCGGGAAGATGGCCACCCATGGTCGTGATTGGCCCGAAAAGCCGCACCTAGCACTGGGGGCTACAGTAACGCCTGTCGAACATGCCACAGGAGAAACCCCTTTTTCCCTAACTTACGGATGGAAGCAGTGTTACCAGTGGAGTTGGAAATCCCGTCATTAAGGGTCCTCCCGGAAAACAAAGTGTCAATGAAGTGGAATGGTTGCGCAAGTCGGCATGATGAGTTAGCCCCCTTGATGAGAGAAGGCTAAAAGCCATGGAACACACCCGAGCCTACCAGAGGCGAATGGCCAGAGCGTTTGATAAAAAGGTCAAGGCCAGAGACATCAAAGAGGGTGACTTAGTGCTGAAAGTAAAGCCCCCTACCAGAGACAACCCCCTGGGAAAATGGGAACCCGTCTGGATCGGCCCTTATGTGGTGCAGAAGATACTGTCAGGAGGAGCAATGAAGCTTGCAGACTTGGATGGCAATCCCTTTGTCCACCCAGTCAATGGTGATAAACTCCGAAGATACTATGTCTAATAAAAAAAAAGAAAAATCTTAGTGCAAAAGAGTAATGCCCACTAGGCCCCCCAAAAAGGGCGGTCTAGGCAAAAGACAGGGTTGCACATAAAAAAAATCTTAGTGCAAAAAGAGTAATGCCCAGCTAGGCTGAAAACCCCAAAAAGGGCGGTCTAGGCAAAAGACAGGGTTGCACATATAAAAAAAAAAGAAAAAAATCTTAGTGCAAAAAGAGTAATGCCCAGCTAGGCTGAAAACCCCAAAAAGGGCGGTCTAGGCAAAAGACAGGGCTGCACATAAAAAAATTAGTTCACCAGAATGAACTACGTAGACCTGAGCCCCTTAGCCTTTCTTGTAAAAGGGGAACGTAGGCAGCCATATATGGTTCGGTCTAAACAATAAAAAGGACAATCAAGCTTCCATGAAGTGCGTCCTAAATAATAAAGGGTATTTCAGTTTTCATAAAACGGGTCCCAATCAATAAAGACATTTGAATTTCCATGAAATGTGTCTTGATTAATTTCTAAGATAATATTTCTTGTTCATTACAAGTTAAAAACTTCTTGATGAGTTCAAGCACGGTCTACCTCTTAACTCTGCTAACCTGCTAAAAAGATCTAAAATACAATAAAATGCCTAAATAAACTAATGTGTTTGCAAATGGCAATAAGAGGATCTTGAGAAAAGACTTGTCAGTCGTCATTCGCTGAGTCTTCTTCAGTCTTCTTCCCTTTTCCTCGGCCTCGTCGAGTCTTTTTCCTTTTCTTCTCAATAATGTCGGTATCCCTCATCCCGACCTCTGGTATCCTCACTGGAGCCTCTACCAACCCCGTGTCAATGAGTGCTCTCTCTATCCGAGCACGAGTCCGCACCTCCTCCCTCTGAGCCTCAGTCAAAGGAGCGACCTCGGACAGCCTCTTGTACCGAGCCTCCATATCTCGGACCAAGTCACCTGACTGGTTATGGCAACTCGCCTTAGCCTCGAGCCTCCTCGTAGTCCTACTCGAGTCGCAGCCGCCTCCCAATAAAGCTCGACGTCTATCCTCCAAGATAACCCGAGTAGCTCCCATCTCCCTCTCGTACCACCCAAGTAGATAAAGTGGTCAAGATGGTGCTCTTCCTGCTCCTGAAGATAGCCCTGGGTGGGAAAGCAGTATATGTCCAAGCCCTCGAGAAGAAAGAGAAGCTGGCTGGATCTCTCATGTCCAATGACACCACCTCCATGGTCCGGATGTCCTCCCAATCACTCAAAGGCTCCTGTAAAGCCCCAAACTGCCTGGATACTAAGCAGGGTATGTAGAAGGACGACCAGCAGAATCCTGGAACCCTCACAACATAAGACTCCTGAAATATCCTCCTGGTCTGCAACCTCCAATGTGGTATCCACCAACGGATGTCCGAAGTGGATAGCCTAGCCATCATCAGCTCCCAGCTACCCTGTTCCTGCTGCCTAGGTGCACCTCTCCGAGAAATCACCCAAGGGCACTGAGTCGGCAAAGCCCCAGGCAAAGCCCCGAGCCTCTCCTGCAGCCACAGAGTCAACATAGCCGGACTCCCGGACCTCATGAAACGGTCTCCCCGAGCCATCCTGTCGATCCCATGAAATGTCTCTCCCAAAACCAGCGGGACAATATCCTTCCCAGCCCTGCATAGCCTCGACCATGTCCAAAAGGCCACTATGACAGATCCCCACTGACTCAGAAGTGAACAGACGTAGAATACGCAGAGAGTGAAAGCATCCATAGCCACCGTGGTCGCAGCCATATCTGGAGACCCAAACCTGCCCGGGATATCAGAAAGGTCAATCCTATCCGGGGCTACCATCATCCTCTCAGCCTCTCCCAAAGGAATCTGCAGAAAAGATGCAAGCTTTACCGTCACCGGCGCGTCTCCGATCAGCGGAATAGATATAGCCTCAGTCTCGGGACCCCCAATCAAGGCTCTGAAGTCTTCGTGCGTTGGGACAATTTCGTTGTAAGAGAAGCGGCAAACATGTCTCCTGACGTCCCTGCACTTTGCTGCGGCTCTCAACAGTTCCCAATCGGGCGGAGATCCTCAAATGCCATAAAGACTTGATCTTGAAGGAAGAATCAAGCAGTCCCTTGTGATTTTGGAAGTTATGTCTCGCCCAAGATTGAAGACCGGATAGAAAATGGTCTCGCTTCCCCCTTTGCAATCTGACGGGCTTCTCCATCGCAAAGTGTTCAAAGATGGTGCTTTTAGGTCCAAAATATGCTCTGGGAACAATTGGGACAAGTCTAGAGTGAAAATGAAATGAAATGGCCAAGCCTTGCTTTTATTCAGAAAATAACCAGCTGTACAGAATGTTAGCCGCACGGCTTCATTTGCCCTCAAGGCCATGCCGCACGGCTACATTAGCCCTCTCGCAAATTTCTGCAGCAACCAAAGTTGCTGCCCAAGGGAGTTTTCACCCCACTTTTTCAACCAAAACCTGTACAAAAACATATCCAGAAGCCATTCAAGCATTTATACACCATTATAAATCATTTTGGCCCAGTTTCAGCCCCGATTCCAAGCAAAAGGTCGCCCCAAGGCTCAGATAATATGCAAATTGAAAAAGCATAAATTAGAAAAGTAAATAAAATGTAAATACAATGTTTTCGCCCCATCGGCGCCCAAATAAAGCAAAAAATAAACAAAGTGTGCATAAAAATTGTTCATTGTTTGTTTTCGTTCCAAATCTATTCTAGAGACCTCTTAGGCCTCCGATTCTTCTTCCTCCTCATCGCTGCTCAGCTCATAAATGCTAGCCTCCCTCATCAAGTCCTCCTGGTCGCTCACGTCAGACAAATGGACATTATCGTGCCCGTACTCACCACCGCCTGCACGTCGGGCCGGCTGGGTCCCCGCCCCGAGGCATGGCACCGGGAAGAGTACTCCGAGGCCGATGAGGTAGACGCCGTGCCCCCGACGTGCCGTCTCTTGCGCCTGTGCTCCCGTGCATCCGCCGCCGCCTTCGAAACGCAGCGCCTTCCTCGAAGAGAACGGCACATGTCCTTCCCCCACTTCTATTCTCGCCCGACTGCACCCTATCGTAGTACGAGCCGGAACCTGAGGAAAAGAAGAGAAAAATCTCGTAAAATCTCGTAAAATTGCAAAAGCGTAAAATCTGAAAGCAAAAAGGGAATAAGACCCTAAGAGTACACTTACAAAGTGCTATCAGCGGCAAGGTGTACTGGGGCTCCCTAGCATCGGGGACAGTATCCTCATCCTCCTCGGCACTCCATGGATCACATAGGACAAATGTGCAGAGGGATCGGCGGGTCAAGCAGGCTCATCCTCCCCATATCCCCGAGTGACCGCCGCCTTCACTAGCTTCGTGGCGTCCTCAGCGCCGCTCCACAAACACAACAGTAGGGGGTGTCCATGTCGAGTACTCCTCTCGCAGCCTACGCCCGCTCGGTACGGCAATCTCATCCTCCGGCCAATCTCGGGCCGCAAGATCCGTGGCCGGGAGGGTCGAAGGAGTAATGGCATCTAGTGGGGGAACATGACCATGCCGCTCGAGAAGCGGTCCCCGCATGTAGATGACATCACATGTCGCCCAAATGAGCCACCTCCTCTCGCCTCGTCACCTCAACGGCATCTCCCAAGAAAATCTCCTGGATACCACCCATAGGTAGAAGTCCACCCGTCGTGCCCATCCTCGCTGATGACTCGGCCTCACCATTTTGTAGTCGAAGGTAATCCGGTCTTCCCCGTGAATTTATCTCTCGCATCTCCCTCCAAATAACCATAGCAGGGAAGATGGTGATATCACTCGCCGGTTCCAAGGGAAGAACCCGATCACCTCGCAAAACCAGCCCGCATGTTCAAAACATCAAAAGGTCATTCTCTCTCTTATAAAAGTCTCAAGACAGAAAAGAGAAAAGAAAAAAGGGAGACTACCTCAAGTGGCAAATGAGAAGGGCCCATGGAAGCAAACTTTGTTCCGACCGTACATGCATCCAGGGAGAAGTACAACTCCGCCAATCCGGCCTCGCCCCAAGAGACCGTCCCTATCCCATCCACATCCTCCGAGAGTCGAGGAGACAAGTCATAGCTATCGTCCCTGCACTGGCGAAGATAGTAACCGATAGCATCAACCATATGAATGCTCTAGCCACCGCTGGCAAGCCACATCATTAGCAAGAAAGTTCGCATGCAAGTCTCGATCGCCACCTCGACGTTCCGCGTCTCCATCCCCAACTGGGAATCAACTCAAATCCAACCAAAGCCTCGGAACTCCTCGGCCGTAATATGGTCTCTCCAAGTCACGGGCCTCCCGTGAACTCGTAGGCCGCAATAGCCGCGAAATCGGCAGAGTCACCGCGCCTCTCCCACCAGGTGAAAGCTATGTGTACCGTCCCACTGTAACTCGAAAGGGCCCGGACCAAGCCCTTGCTCTTAGAGGTGATGTGAACACCCCCGCCGATAGCCTCTACAAATGCATCCAGCCGGTAGCCCTCACCACCGCTTGGGATTTACCCCATTCTTCTCAAAATCCGGCATCCTCTGCCAAAGCTTAACTGCAATCTCCGATGGTCCTCTAGACTTGTTCTCCTGTAGACAAGCACATCAAAAAGAAGCGTCAGTCCTTCATATCATTTCAAAAGCATGCATATATTCAAAAGTGCACATATTTTCAAAAGAAAAGCATTCACAAAAATTTTTCTAGCATCTTTTGCATCAAAAACGTGACTTTCATCATTTGAAACACGTCATTTTAAGCACGTTGCTTTCCTAAAGCACAAAATCACAATTCTTCGCACATAAGCATTATTCTTTCAAAAAAAATGGCATGCATGAATCATTTTCATCTTCCAAAATCATGTTTTCTCATTGAAAATCAGAATTTTGACCTAGTTCTAGCACAAGGCAAGAACTCCGTCTCATATTTTGAAAAATTCTCATTCTTATTTCATTTTGCGAGAAAAAAGTGAGTCATTCTCATAATTTTCATCAAACAAATTGCACATTGCACATTCTTAGCCTCATAGGTTGTTCATGCATCTCAAAATCATTCAAAAAATCATTCAAAATCCTAAAATTCGGGTCAAGCCCTAAATCATTCAAAAATCAAGCAAAATCATCGGATTTGAGCAAAATGAGAATGCTTACCCCAACCGATCGCGGGTTCGTTGATTTATGCTCCCGTCTCCCCGGGTAAAGCTCCGATGGAGGCGTAAGGAAGTCATACTTCCTCTCCGTCCGAACGAGCTCCTTCCTCCTCCTTCTCACAGCCGCGGAGATGTTCCTTCTTGCTTGCCTCGGTATGGGATTGCCCTCCGGATCCATTCCAATTGATAGAAGCAAAAAGGGTTGAAGAAATTTCGAAATTCTCTTCCTCTCTTCTCTCTCTACCTGAAGTGGGCGGCAATGCAATGCCAATGGCCCGTTCAAATCTGATTTTAAATAACTGAAAAACAGCTTCTAGCCGTACGGCTCCTTTTTCTCCATCTCATGCCGGCGGCTTCATTCGCTGAGCAGAAATTACAATCCCGCCCGGACCTTCCACTTGGGCATGCAATTTCCGTTATCTTTTAACCAAGATAACATCTTTTCAGAAAATATCCCTTATCTACGAAGCAATCAAGCTCTATTCCCAGTCACCTCCGTTAATTCCGTTATAACGGGATAACACTAGGTGACAACCTCCGAATTGTCAGAACTCTAAACTTGTGCTACCTCTATCCGCGAATAGTGACGTATGCCCAAGTCATTCCAACTTGTGCTACCTCTATCCGCGAATAGTGACGTATGCCCAAGTCATTCCAACTTGTGCTACCTCTATCCGCGAATAGTGACGTATGCCCAAGTCATTTCAACTTGTGCTACCTCTATCCGCGAATAGTGACGTATGCCCAAGTCATTCCAACTTGTGCTACCTCTATCCGCGAATAGTGAAGTATGCCCAAGTCATTCCAACTTGTGCTACCACTATCCGCGAATAGTGACGTATGCCCAAGTCATTTCAACTTGTGCTACCTCTATCCGCGAATAGTGACGTATGCCCAAGTCATTTCAACTTGTGCTACCTCTATCCGCGAATAGTGACGTATGCCTAAGTCATTTCAACTTGTGCTACCTCTATCCGCGAATAGTGACGTATGCCCAAGTCATTTCAACTTGTGCTACCTCTATCCGCGAATAGTGACGTACGCTCAAGTTTCCCAACTTAAGTTACCTCTATCTCCGTCATAAAGAGATAGCGCCATAAGCTCTAGCTTCTTCAGTGACAAATTTCTCCGAATTGTCAAAATCTCAAGGATCCTAGACATCGTTCCTAACTATCTAGTGATGCTTGAACTACGATCAAGGCTTGATTCCTCCGGATACGTAGGTAGCCTTTTATAAAAGGTCCAGCCATTCGACCACTTTGGTCACCCCGTTTCTTTGTCACTCCTCGCGATAAAGCGCCCCTCATAGAAGTTCGTATATCCGACCACCCGGGTCACTCCTAGCATATCCCCGGGATCAATTGCTTGACCTCCTAGGTCATTTTCTCTTCTTTTTCCCGGCAAGAGACCGGCTCTCTTCTTCCTCCCGCCGGATCCTAATTCCGAACTACGGCCTGGCTTGATTCCTCCGGGATACGTAGGTAGCCTTCCAAAAGGTTCAGCCACTCGACCGCCTTGGTCACCCAATCCGTCTCGGCATTCGCCAGATCGGATCCTTTTCTATCGACAACCCCACTCGCCTTGCAAGTGACGTTGCCGAGGGCTTCGTAAGTACCCAAATCTGCTCATGCCTTCCTAAGTAAATTTCCCGACATTTCGGTAAGTTTCCCGGTAATTCCCCGGACCTTCCTAGTGTTCCGGAAATGTCCTGGAGCAGTCCCAAATTAAAATTAGGGCTGTAGGGAGCCTTCCTAATTAAGAAAACACGTTTTTCTTAATTAGGGAGAAGGTTCTAGAATAATGCCACCTTGCATGGTTCTAGAATGCTGAGTCACAATGGATAAGCCCGCACGGCTGCATTAGCTCGCTGCCTCATGCCGCACGACTTCATTAGCCTTATCCAGACTGCCTATAAATAGAGCCCTCCTCTACCCATTTCCAAACAACAATCAACAACAACAAAAACACACACACTCCATAGCAGTATAATCAAGACGTGAAGAACACCCTTGAAGGCTCAAGAAGGCGAAGAAGAAGCTCAAGAAGCCATCTCCCTCCTCCTTGAAGACCCAAGACGAACATCTCCTCCTAGCTCCGTCCGAAGAAGCGAAGAAAACGATTGGTAACCTCGCACGCCCTAACCTTGCATTTTAATTGATATACTTGCTCATTGCATTCATATATCTTGCTTGGGACTTGGCATTTATTCATAAAGATCATTTCTTTATCACCCCCTTCCCCTTTGCATGCATTAAGACCTCATTTGTCATAAAAATGTAGTCTTTTTCATAAAGGTGCATCCTTTGCACCTAAAATCCCTATTTTCCAATAAAAATGTTATCTTTATGCATCATTTGCACATAAAGATCAAGTCTTTTCCAATAAAAATGCATCCTTTGCATTCAAAAACCTTTTCTAATGCATCATTTGCATAAAAACCCTATCTTTACGCATCATTTGCATAAAGATCATTTCTTTCAATCAAAAAGCATCATTTGCTAAAACCAAAATGTCATCTTTTCATTAAAGAGTCATTTTTCATCATGCATTTCCCCTTTCCCCAACCTTGGAACGGACCGGTGTAAAAGTTCTCATCTTTGCATCGTTCCTTCCATTAAAGGTTCATGATTTCTTTAGGAAAAGGATAACCTTGAACCCTATATCTCCGATTATCGCTTAAGAATGAGTATGAAGTCTCTATACGAGCTCGACCGTCTTAAAGCGTAGGATCGATGGGCTAAGGACATTCCTTCCTAAAGAACCTCATCTTTGACCAAAAGAGAGTCATTCTCTCGATCACGCAAGTCCCGAGGGTCCCGAGGTTTAAAATGCGATGATCACAAGTCATAAGATGAGGACGGGATCATAATCCCAAATACATAAATTCCAAGAAATCCCGAGCGACAACCAACAAATGGTTTGTACGTCCGGAAGATAACTTGGGACATTCCCCCTTTTACTCTCAAACACATGCACACAAAGAAAGCACGCAAGCAATCACGATTAATGAAATCTTGGGAGACTTGCTCCGGCAAGGCACTTTGGGTGAACGCCAAACGTTCTTCCCAAGGGGTAACTTAACCTCCGAACCCATAAAACCTTTTTTTCAAAGTTTTGAGGTAATCAAAATGGCGTGGCGACTCCGTTTTTCAAATAACTCGGATGTCTTCAAACTCGCGTGAATTCCAATAAACAAAAATTTTGGGCACACATTCACACTACCCACCTCCCAAAACACCCCGGCTCCCCCCCCTTCACAGGAACTGGTCAGTCCTATGCATGACCCGGTCAGTCCTCCTCACTCCATTGCTAATTCTGCTTCTTCTTCTTCCTCTAGCTCGTCAGCTACTCCCACTGCCCACTCTCCTCAATCTGTAACAACATCTTCTTCTTCCAACATTCCTACCCCACCTCCCTTACCTCCCGGCCCCATCACCCGCTCGCGTAACAATATTCACAAACCCATCAATAAGCTCAACTTTCACGTCACACTCCCCTCTCAGAATTCCGAACCCACTACCTACTCCCAAGCCCTCAAAATTCCAGCTTGGCGCCTAGCTATGCAAGCCGAGCATGATGCCCTCGTCAACAATCACACATGGGATTTGGTACCCCCCTTTCCACATCAACACCCCATTGGGTGTAAATGGATTTTTCGCACCAAGTATAACCCAGATGGTTCAGTAGAACGCCACAAAGCACGACTCGTTGCTAAAGGTTTTCACCAAAGACCGGGCATTGATTACTCCGAGACCTTCAGCCCCGTTCTCAAACCGGCCACCATCCGTACGGTTCTCTCCCTTGCTGTTAGTCGTGGCTGGTCGTTACGTCAGGTAAACATAAACAATGCTTTTCTTCAAGGTTCCTTGACAGAAGATGTCTATATGGTTCAGCCTCCTGGATTTATTGATGCTCAGAAACCCAATCATGTGTGCAAGCTGCATCAGGCGATATATGGTCTTAAACAAGCCCCTCGGGCATGGTACTCAGAATTAAAACATTATCTTATATCTGTGGGATTCAAGAACTCGAACTCAGATTCCTCTCTCTTCACGTGTACTCATTCGGATGGTTTTCTAGTCTTACTAGTTTATGTTGATGATATAATTATTACTGGCTCCTCTGACTCGTTACTGGAATCTTTTATTCAGACTTTTGCAGCCAGGTTTTCACTTAAGGATCTTGGATCTCTTTCCTACTTTTTGGGTGTCGAAGTGCTGCCTCACAAGGATGGTTTGTTTCTGAGTCAACACAAATATATACAAGATCTTTTGCTTAAGTACAACATGGCTGATTCAAAATCGGTTCCCACTCCGCTAGTTCCTGACCCCTATCTCTCGGCAAACTCAGGAACTCCACTTGCCAATCCATCCGAGTACAGACAGTTGGTTGGCTCGCTTCAGTATCTCTCTCTCACTCGTTGCGATCTCTCCTTTGCAGTTAATCGCTTGGCACAGTTTATGCAACATCCATCGGACATACACTGGGGTGTTCTTAAGCGTATATTACGGTATTTAGCTGGCACACAACATCATGGTCTTCTTCTTCGCAAGACTTCTCCGGATGTCCTTCATGCTTTTGCCGATGCTGACTGGGCTGGTGACAAGCTTGACTACGTTTCCACAACCGGTTTTCTAGTGTATTTGGGGTCTAATCTTCTATCTTGGAGTTCCAAGAAACAGCGAACGGTTGCTCGTTCTTCTACAGAGGCCGAGTACAGGGCAGTGGCTGCTACATGTGCTGAAGTTTTGTGGCTTCAGAATCTCCTTCGTGAACTTGGTGTTCTGTCTCTCCAAAAACCTGTGATATACTGTGATAACTTGGGAGCCATATATGTTGCTGCCAACCCGCGGTTTCACTCTCGCATGAAACACATTGCTCTTGATTATCACTTTGTTCGCGAACAAGTTCAGAACCAGCAACTGCGAGTCACTCACATTTCTGGTGATGATCAACTTGCTGATGCTCTCACAAAGGCATTACCTCGCAGTCGGTTTCATTTTCTGTTGTCCAAGATTGGCCTTACCATCCGGACGTCCATCTTGCGGGGGCATGATAAACAATACACATCTCACACTCACAAAACCCCAGCTTCCCCACCAAGCTAGGACTACCGGCAACTTCTCCTCTCTCCAAGTACTTACCAAGTTTACTTGGGTTTTATTCTAGTCTTAGATTACAATACAAAGTCTTTTTATTAACTCAGTTGTATAAATAGGGGCATTGAACCATCGCTATCCTCAATCAAGAATTCAATACAATTCATATGGCTTTTACACAAACTATCTAAAATCTCTAATATCTTACAGATTACTGGTCGATCTATCCTCTTACATTACTGTTTTGGTCAAATTTCAACAATTATATTTTGATGATGGGAAAAGTGACTAAAGTGATATGAATCTAGGTACAATGACTATCAAGTTGAATAGAAACGGACACGAGGTGTTTGTTGACTAGGGAAAGCCCTTGAACAACTTGTTCGCCGGCATAAAACCCCGGGAGGATTTGGCTCCTTCCTTGACCGAAAGTTTACTAAGTGTTTTTTGATGAATACAGTGCTAAGAGCGTATGAAAAAGGGAGCTTAAGCTAGTGAATAATGTGTGTGAAAATACAGTGTGTATCCCCCTTTTATACCTCGGATAAGACTAATTAAAAAAGAGAAAATGGGCCTAAAAACTCGGGATTATGGTTGATCTAATAGAGATCTTTCCGCCATTTGCTGTTTGAGGGAGAAGATAAGATCCGTTGCTGGGAAAACGTCTTTGACTTAGTCTTTGCTTCCTTCGGCACGTTCCCTACAAAATAGGAATAACGCAACTGTATCCCAACCTGCAGAAAACCAAGTTGTAAATAGAACAACTCAAGTTGTTAGTACCAAGTTGTTAGGTGTAAGTTGTAATACATGTTGAAAAAATGTAGGGCCCAACAATTGCCCCCAAACTTTTTGAATTTTAAAATGAGGAATAGAAAGAGACAAAAGAATTCAAAAAGTTTGCAAAAATAGAAAAGAATGACGGTTTTTTTAGAAAGATAAAAGGGATGCGACGGGACGGTTTTTAAGAGGTTTCCCAAGGCAAAAAGGTATGTTTGTTTTATAGTCTCAACCACCTTCAACCTCCATAAATACATAGACTCCTATTCCAACTCTCCCTTTCAAAAACGTAGCTTTCATAAAGATTTCAAGAAGAAGAACCAGGAAAGGCGATCGGAGAGGAAAAATCAAGTAGAGATTGACAGTGAGTTTTTTTATTTTCTTTTCAATTCCATCTCTGATTTTCTGTTTAAGCTTGTAAAAATGGGGAAGAGAAAGATGGTGACTTTAATCGAGAGTGGAGAGGGTTTGCCCGCGGGTTTTCTAACCCAAAACATATTGAAGAACCCTGAAAAAGAGAAGTGTACAATCCCTGCCACCAATTTAGAAATTATCAAGAAGAATCATGCCATGGCATATGAAACTGAGTTTTTTACCCATTCCGCCCTAACCCCAGAGTGTTATTCCCCTGAATGGGTATGCTTCCCCGAATATCCTTTCACTATTGGTTTGAAATTTCCTTTCCCAACTTTAATCACCAAGTTCTTTGCATCTACAAAACTTAATTATGCCCAACTTATGCCTCAAGGTTGGAGAAGCCTTCAAACCCTAGTGAGGCTAAACGCGGAAACAGAGTTGGTAATTGGGCTAGAGGATTTTGCTTTTACAGCCGAATTTAGGAGCTTTGGTTTAGGGAGGTATGGCTTTGCTGGTAGGATGCCTTTCTTAAATGACAATGTTGATCCCGCCGATAGAGGGTGGAAGAACAAATTCTTTTTCGCAAAGAAGAACACCCTGGTGAAGGATGAGGGTGCCAACTTCAAATGGAGGTCCCAAGGTAGTATAGGCAATTTTTCTTATTCTAATGATGCTCCTTAATAACTCATTTAACTAATTCTCCAAATTTCTCTTTGGCTTAGTTGCGAAATTGGATGTGCTCTTTCCTTTTAAGGACAACACGGAGGAGAATGTGAGCAAGATTTATAATTTGGACCTATTAGTGAGAACTTTTAGGGCACTACCAGTTCAATTTGTTGCAGATTCAAACGAGGAAGTTGGTCCTGAAGAAGCCCGAGAGACAAACCTTGAAGAAACCTTTTCTGAGCCTATCCAAATGTCTACAGGTTAATCAAATACCTTAAATCTTTGACTATCTCCGAGTTGTTCTAATCCCTCTATTTTGTTCTAACTCTTCATTCTTTTTCTTTGCAGCCACTCGCTCCAAGGAAACTGTTAGCGCTGCTGACCTACTTGCTGCAGCCAGAGCAAAAAGCTTGGCAAAGAAGGACAGTAAACCCCCCACCCCCGTGTCTGTCGTGGCTAGCTCCCATGTGGCTACATCCAAGAAGAAGGGGGATGCGAAAAAGAGAAAGCTAGTGGAAGCTGAGGCCACGGATACAAATGGTGACATGGATATGGAGAAGTTAGGAGAAAAGTTTAGAGCTGCTATACCAAGTTTCGTTGAGAAGGTAAAAAATGAAGAACCTTGAATTCTATCAAAAAGTTTGATAAAGTATTAATATCTTCTTTTGTGCAGGAAATCATGACCCCGATTGTGGCCCACATTGATGCATTGAAGATCAAGGCGGCGAGGCTTAGTCACGAAGCTGCAGAATCAAAAAAGGAGGCTACAAAAAGTGCCAAGGAAGTAGAGAAGTTGAAGAAGGAGGCAAACAAGCATGCTGGTGAAATGGAAGGTTTGAGGAAGGATTTTGAACGCTTAGGAAAAGAAGTGGAAGACATTCGTGCCGAGAACAAGGCTCACATGAAGGAGCTTGCAGTTGCGGAGGGGAATTTCAAATTTAATGTCACCAAGGCTCTGTTGGAAGTCCGGATTCAGATGATAGAGGAATATAAAAATGGCCAAGCCATAACTTGGAACCTGGAGGACGAGAGAAAAGTTTTGGAGGACCATATTGGGGAGCCAGCGGATGCAGAAGAAGTGAACTCCGCGGCCCTGGAAGCTCTAGTTGATGATGCTAACAAGGATCTGAGCACCATAGTGGTTACTCCAAATGACCAAGGGGAGAATACAACACCGGCGGTAGCAGGCCACGAAGTTTGAAAAACATTTTAAAACTTTTGGATATTTTGGATGAACAAAAACAATTTTTGCTTTATTTGTCGTACCTCTGTTGGTACGCACAACAATTGGGGGGAGTGTCCCCAAAAAACAAGGTTTTATTTTGTAATGGCTCATAAGAGCCGAGACAATTTATTTGGGGGTACTAGGTTGGTCTAGTACTCCAAGCTTTTAAGGTTTTAGGGACTGGTTGGCCTACCCAACTTGTCCACTAGTTTGCAAAAAATCTTTTGAAAACACTTAACGGTTTTTTAGTAAAGTATTTTATGTCTTTGAGAGACACTTTGTTTGTTCTTTAGATAACATGTAAATGTTATAAACCGAAGGTAACATGAAAATGTTACAACCAATAGTTCACAACTTAAGTAAGTGTGAAAACGTGCGCCCAAGCGAAGGTGTCGAAACCTTAATTCGTAAGAAAAGATGAATATCTTTTAACCATATGTACCTTTGATCAGAGGTAAAACGTTTGAAGAGATAGAACAAGTATCAGCCGTCCTGGCCTGTCAACAAGTTCCATCCCTCTCCAGCTAAAGTTTCAACATGTATCAGCCGTACTGGCGTGTCAACATGTTGAACTCTTCTTCCTCAGGCTCAAACATGTATCAGCCGTACTGGCGTGTCAACATGTTTGTCCTGTTCCAGCTTAGGTCCCAACAAGTATCGCCCGCACCGGCGTGTCAACATGTTGAGCCTACTCCATTTGCTCAAGTTGCACCTCGCAAAATATTTATGTTAGGGTTGGGCGTTAGCGTAGCTAACGCCCTCCGATGCTTAAGTTAGTAAGGATTCTCAACAAAAATTAACAACTTGAAAAATACGAATGAACTTGACAACTTAAAATAAATCGTACCCGAGAAGTCTAGCCGTAAATAACGGACCTACATGAAATAAAGTTTTAAGTGGATAGCGTTCCAACTTCTAGGGATTCTGTCTCCACTTGGGGTTGACAACCAATATGCACCTTTGCGGCTTCAACATCGATGAGATATGGTCCTTCCCACTTGGGGGCTAGTTTACCTGCATTCAATTCTCTTGTATTTTGAAATACTTTTCTCAAAACTAAATCACCAACCTGGAACCTTCTGACTCTGATATTCTTGTTGTAAGATCTTGCAATTCGTTGTTGATAAGCCGCCATCCTTATCTTGGCTAAATCCATGATCTCATCAATTGTATCTAAATCTTGAGTTAGCAAGAGATTATTTTCATCTTGAGTTAATAAGCCATACCTTGCTGTTGGGATTGTTACTTCAACTGGAATTACAGCTTCCGCCCCATATACCAATGAATATGGGGTCCTACCTGTGGCTCCTTTTGTGGTAGTCCTATCCGCCCAGAGTATAAGTGGTAACTCTTCAGCCCATTTTCCCTTCTTTTGATCTAGACGCTTCTTCAAGTTGTTGATGATCAACTTGTTGCTTGATTCAGCTTGACCATTAGCTTGAGGGTGGACAGGTGTAGACATGATCAACTTGATGCCCCAGCGAGTACAAAAATCCCTGGTCTTTCTACTTATAAATTGTGACCCGTTGTCACATATAATCTCTGATGGCACACCAAACCTGCTGATTATATTTTTCTTCAGAAATGAGATTACCTCCTTATCTCTCACCTGTACAAGCTTCTTCTTCGATCCACTTTGAGAAGTAATCGGTTAATGCCAACATGAACACTTTGCCTCCAGGAGCCTTAGGCAACTTGCCTATAATGTCCATGCCCCACTGCATGAAAGGCCATGATGAGACTATAGAATGTAGGGGCTCGGCAGGTTGATGCAAGATGTTGTTGTGTCTTTGGCAGGCATCACACTTTTGTACATAGCTCATAGCATCTTGACGCATGGTTGGCCAATAGTATCCCGTCTTGAGGGCCTTTGACGCCAGTGCTTTCCCACCAGAGTGGTTCCCACAAATTCCTTCGTGGATTTCTTTGAGCACTAGTTCAACTTGCTCGTTATCGATACATCTCAAATAATGTCCTGCAAAAGACTTCTTGAATAGCACATTATCTATCAAAACGAAATTTGAAGTACGAATCTTAAAAGATCTAACATTCTTAACATCTGGTGGAATAGTTCCAAGTTGAAGGAACTCAATCACAGGTTGGGTCCAAGAAGGTTTAGCATCTTGTGCCCCAGTAGGTTGAGTAACAACTTGAGTTTCTTCAACTTGGTCTATTACCGGGTACTTAACATAAATGATGGGGATATTAGTATGCAACATTGATTTGCAAGTTGAACCCAAGTTGGCCAAGGCGTCTGCTTCTGTGTTCTCCTCTCTAGGGACTTGTTCCAAAGAGAACGATAGGAATTTTGAGGCTAAAGCCTTAACATGTTGGAGATATAGAGTCATCTTGGAATGCTTCGCCATATAACTGCCACTAAAATGGTTAGCTAGCAATTGAGAGTCAACAAATACATTTATATGTGTAACATTTAAACTTAAAGCTGTAGTTAAACCCATGATTAAAGCTTCATATTCAGCTTCATTATTAGTTGCACTGAATTCACAAGATACAGCTTGAGGTATGATATCACCTTGAGGGGATTTCAGGACTATTCCCAAGCCAATTCCTTTTGAATTCGAAGCTCCATCTGTAAACAGTGTCCAAAATCTGGGAATATTTTTACCTTCAAGTTGTTGTACTTCCAATTCCACCTCGGGTTGTAAACTGGGACTGAAGTCGGCTACGAAGTCGGCTAGGGCCTGAGATTTGATGGCTATTCTTGGCTCATATGAAATATCATAAGTGCTTAACTTGACCGACCACTTGGCCAATCTGCCCGACATCTCTGGAGTTCTCAACACATTCCTTACAGGATAATTAGTTCTAACAGTTATAGCATGTGTTTCGAAATAATGACGCAATTTTGTAGCAGCAGTAGTTAAGGCTAATATTAGTTTTTCAAGATGAGAATACCTTGTTTCAGCGTCCAATAGAGACTTACTTACATAGTATACGGGATGCTGCTCACCTTGGATTTCCTTCACCAATACTGCACTAACAGCATTTTCAGATACAGCCAAGTATAGATAAAGGTGCTCACCATGCTCTGGTTTGGCAAGTAGGGGTGACGTCACCAAGTATTCTTTGAGTTGCTTAAAAGCTGCTTCATGTTGGTCAGTCCATTGAAAGAGTTTGTTCTTTCTTAGCACCTCATAGAATAACCTGCACTTATCGGATGATTTAGATATGAACCTATTCAAAGCAGCTACTCTACCTGTCAACCTTTGGACGTCTTTGATGTTCTTGGGAGATTCCAAGTTGAGAATAGCCTTGATCTGCTCGGGACTGGCTTCAATCCCCCTTTTGGTCACCATATATCCCAAGAATTTACCTGCTCTAACACCAAAGTTGCACTTTGCTGGATTGAGCTTCATGTTGAAAGCTTTCAAGATGTTGAACGCCTCAGCGAGATGCTCAACATGATCCTCCATATGCTTGGATTTTACCACCATGTCATCTATGTAAACTTCCATCGTCTTGCCAAGTTGATCTTTGAACATCTTGTTCACCAGCCTTTGATAGGTTGCCCCAGCATTTTTAAGACCAAATGGCATAGAAATGTAACAATATATACCTTCCGGAGTCATGAACGCCGTATCTTCTTGGTCTGAAGGCTCCATTTGAATCTGTTGATACCCTGAAGACGCATCCATGAACGTCAAGATGTTGTGGCCAGCTGTCTCATCAACTAGAGAATCGATATGAGGAAGAGGGAATGGGTCTTTCGGACAGGCTTTGTTCAAGTCTGTAAAGTCCACGCACACTCGCCACTTGCCATTTCTTTTCTCTACCACCACAACATTAGCTAACCACCTTGGGTACTGAACTTCCCTGATCATTTTGGACTTCAAAAGCCTCTCAACTTCGTCTTTTATGATCTGGTTCCTCTCCTGAGCGAACTTCCTTCTCTTCTGATGAACAGGACGGATGGTGGGATCTATGTTCAACTTGTGAGTAATGATGTCCTTACTTATCCCCGTCATGTCCTCGTGTTTCCATGCAAAACAACATTTCTGGCTTTTTAAGAATTCAATCAGTTCCTCCTCAACTTCGGATGGGAGGTCTGTCCCCACTTGCACTTGGGCCTCAGGATTCGATGCATCAACAGGAACGCTCTTCATCTCATGCTCCACCGCTTCGAGAACATCCCGGGCCTTCTTCTTTAATTGCTATGCTTGCCGAGGGGCTGAACTTGCTTTCATGTTGACCTTGTAGCATTCTTTGGAGACTTGTTGGTTTCCCTTCAACTTGGCCACACCCCAAGGTGTTGGAAACTTGACGCACTGGTGATAAGTTGACGGAACGGCCTTCATGTTATGTATCCAAGGTCTTCCCAAAATGACATTGTACGAGGAAGAGCATTCGATCACGCAGAATCTTTCCATGGCATTCATACCCTCCAAATAGATGGGCAACTTGATCTCCCCGACTGTTTGCTTTATCTCACCACTGAACCCTACCAGTACGGATGAATTCTTCACCACTTCGGACAGAGGGATGCCCATATCTTCAAGAGCATGAGTGAAGATGATGTTGACCGAGCTGCCACCATCGATCAGAATCCGTTTGACGACACAATTAGCAATCTGCACCTGAACAACTAGACCATCATGATGAGGGTCCAACGTGTTGTCCTTATCTTCATCTTCAAAAGAAATGATATGACCATCTGTGAAGTCACGACGCCTTGAAGGCAATTCTGACTGATCCTCCTTAGAGCTCTTGGCATGACGCTTGGCTACAGAGTAAGTTGTGCCGCGACCCACCTGAAATAACATTTACCACCTTGGTAGCCGGAGGCGGTGCAACTTTCTCGGGTCTGGACTGCTCCCCTGAATCAGGCTCTTTAGACTCAGTTCTGACCCTCTTCTTGCCCAGCAAATCCTTAAGAAGACCCTTGGACAATAAGTGAGCGATTTCCTTCCTTAAGGCAAAACAATTCTCGGTAGTATGCCCAAAATCCTCATGAAATGCGCACCACTTGGACTTGTCCTTCCAAGTTGTAGACTGGTCGTTCTTCTTGGGCCACCTTGCTTTATCCCCAAGATTTCCCATGGCGCACAAGATTCCTGCAATATCCACGTAAAACAAGTATTCGAAATTTTTGGATAATCATTATCATCTTCCTCTTGATCATCATCTATAACATGAATTCTAGAAGATTCAGATTTAACAGGGGGTTTGCCCCTGTTGGACTTATAGTGATGGGAATCCGATTTTCTGTCAGAAGGCTCAAATAGAAGAGTAGGAGTCCTCCCAGTTGACTTCCCCATCGCCAAGCTATCTTCCTCCAATCTGATGAAAGGCAAGGCCCTGGTTCTGATTTCTTCAAGTTGTTTCGCAGGGGTCATCACCAACTCGTTGTAAAACAATGAGCTCTTCTTCAAGCCTATGCGGAATGCTTCCGTAGCGGTGGACACATCCAAGTTGGGTATAGTTACTGCCTCTTTGTTAAACCTGTGCAAATACTCTTTAAGATTTTCGTTAGGCTGTTGCACAATTCTATAGAGATCACTAGTCAACTTGTCAAATGCCCTATTGCATGAAAATTGGTTAATGAACATATTAACAAGTTGAGCATAAGACGAAATAGAGTTTAGAGGGAGCCCTGTTAGCCATTTTAAGGTTGGTCCTGACAAAGTAGAGCCAAAGCCCCTGCAAAAACACGCTTCTTTAAACATAGGGGGGATACTTATGATATCCATTGATTCCTGATACAGCAACACATGCTCTGCGGGGTCGGTGCTTCCATCATACTTCTTCATGTGAGGGACTGAGAATTTCTTCGGGATCTCCACACTGGCTATTGCTGGCACAAAACGAGACTCATTGTAGCAAGTTGGAGAGACTTGATGATACGGCAAGTTGACCCCAGGCACGCTTCGAAGCAACTCCTTAATGGTTTGCATTTCCTTGACAAGTTGGTTCTCTGCGAAAAGAGGAGCATTATTAACCTGAGGTGCGAAAGTATCGAAAGTATTAAAGAAACTTCCCATTTGTCCCATTGAGGGCGTAGCATAAGTGTAGCAAGATGATAGCGCAGGTTGGCTAGCTGGTAGGCCGAATCTTGGTTGCTCGATTGGAATGGATGTCACAATTGTGCTCTCCGCTGGCAAGGTGTTGGACATAGGGATATCTCCGACATGGCTCGGTCCTGTACCTGCACCAAACAAAGATCTAGGAAGTAAAGGTGAAAACGGAGTGGATACTTGAGTCCCAGCTTGCTTTCCTTTACGCAGACTATCAATGGCATTGAATATCATGGTATTCGTATGCTCCTGAGCATCCAACCGATCGCCTATTTTCTTCAACATGTCCGCCATGTTGGACATTATCTCCAAATTGACAGCCTCTGCACTTGGAGGAGGATTGCCTTGGGCATTGGAAACAGGAAGCGGACGGCTCCTCTCAGCTTGACTGCCGGACGATGGATTAGCCATTTCTACTTGAATAATCAATGTTTCCCACAGACGGCGCCAAATTGTTTTGGTCAAATTTCAACAATTATATTTTGATGATGGGAAAAGTGACTAAAGTGATATGAATCTAGGTACAATGACTATCAAGTTGAATAGAAACGGACACGAGGTGTTTGTTGACTAGGGAAAGCCCTTGAACAACTTGTTCGCCGGCATAAAACCCCGGGAGGATTTGGCTCCTTCCTTGACCGAAAGTTTACTAAGTGTTTTTTGATGAATACAGTGCTAAGAGCGTATGAAAAAGGGAGCTTAAGCTAGTGAATAATGTGTGTGAAAATACAGTGTGTATCCCCCTTTTATACCTCGGATAAGACTAATTAAAAAAGAGAAAATGGGCCTAAAAACTCGGGATTATGGTTGATCTAATAGAGATCTTTCCGCCATTTGCTGTTTGAGGGAGAAGATAAGATCCGTTGCTGGGAAAACGTCTTTGACTTAGTCTTTGCTTCCTTCGGCACGTTCCCTACAAAATAGGAATAACGCAACTGTATCCCAACCTACAGAAAACCAAGCCAGAAGTTGTAAATAGAGCAGTTTCGAGTTGTTAGTCTTGCAGTTGTTAGGTGTAAGTTGTAATACATGTTGAAAAAATGTAGGGCCCAACAATTACATTCCTAGTAAACTATTCCTAGTAAACGACAAGAATTGTGAAAAGCAAAAAATCGCAAAAGACAAACTCACTACTACGCACGGGACAAATTTTAATTTGTTTTGACATTGCTACGTTCATGGTGAGACAGGGGTAAAGCTTTACTATATGAAAATCTATTTTTCAATATCTTGTATCGCTCTCATCCAAAGCTAAAGCCATTACACCCTATTGCTTTCTAGGGTTTTCATTTTAAAGAACATCAAATTTATGCCATTTATATACGGACAATTTGTCAGTGATATTTCAAGCCAGACGCGATCTATATAGGCATCACTCAAACGATTCAAGAGAAGCATGCTCTCAACAACCCTAATGGCAAGCAAAGGTGCAACTGTAAGGTAGGGCCATCTTGCTATGAGCCTTAGAGATTCGAACCACGGAAACAAAGCATCTCAACTTCTGCAAGGATGGACACATTTGGTCTCTCCTAGATCCTGCAATTGAAAACTCTTGTCATGTCATGCTCAGGAATACTATTATGAATAGATGCCAAATCATGTCCATGGACTTTTGGATAGGCGTGAGGTGGACCGACATGTTTTTGAGCCTAAATGTGGGTCAATCTCTAAGGCTTTAGTCATTACAAAATGGTGGCATAGCAATTTCCTTTGTGGTTAGTCTTCCATTTCTAGATCGGTAGCATACTCACACCTTACCCTGTATGGATCTTCACATTTTTCCAATAGCAACAATTCAATTAAGTCGTCTTCCTTAGGATGCTGAATGGTGTAAGAGCAATCCCTCGTAATGATCACATGTAACTTGACTCGCAATGATTTGTTTTAACTTCGAGTGAGGTACAAGAACATTTACATCAATACAAAAATGAAGATTTATTCTAATCTAAAAGAAAGCACCCTTTGTGAGACTGAACAAACAAACAAGTGGAAGAATCCTAAAACGGAATAGTTAAATCGTTTTTTATTGTTTGTCATAAGTTCCACATAACAGTGACTAAAGTACCAGATTCTTAAACAGAGGCGATTATTGAGAATTCAAGTACTAGTACAGACTGAATTACGATTGTAGGCATGGAACTGAAATTAAAGTTAGCGAAAATTAAGGAAAGGGTTAGAAAGAACAGAAGAATGTACCAATGTCATAAACAGAGATGTCGGAGAGGAAATTCTTGTCGACTAAGCCACCAAAAAGGGAGGCAAACTGATCCCTTACCCTTATCATACAGCAAAGGCAAACAAGTGAACTTTTGATAAACTTTATATTAATTTTTATTATTCCATTTAAATTATAAGACTTGTTGTAGACTTTTGATTAAAATCATTTATTTTAATTCCTTTTAACATTTAGGTTTACTGATGATTTGTGAGAAGAGATTATAGGTGTTAAGGGAAAAACAAGAGAAATAGAAATGGAGGAGTCTATTATTTTCCACACACCAGCCGATTACAGCAATGCCTGCCTATTTATAGGCTTCATACATCAGTCTAGTACCTTCTAGGACTTCATTTATTTAGACTTAAGACTTATCATTTCAACTTCCTTAAACTGACTTATTAAAACTACTAACCATGACTCTTTAACATTATTGAAACCGATCAAAACATGCATTAACTTTTCAACATTACTAGCACATGTGATCATTCTTCTTGCAAAGTTTCTCCAACTCCTCCACCACCCAATCAATCTCTTCCTCTCCCTTTCTTCCCAAAATCTCCCTCGTTTCTTTAACTTTCCTCCTAATCTCCTCCCCACTCTCTTCCACCACCACTTTCCTTATAACCCTAGCCACCTCTTCTCTTTCAAGCCTCCCATCACCACCTCTAACCACCTCCTCCCCCACCCCCACCTCCTCCACCAACCTTGCATTAAAAGGCTGGTCAAGATGTATAGGCATGGCTATAATAGGCACCCCAAACTTCATTCCTTCCAACACTGAACTCCACCCGCAATGGCTCACAAACCCTCCAACATTTTCATGCCTTAAAATCCTCTCTTGTGGAGCCCACCCTTCTACAACTTTCCCCCTTTCCCCAACCCTTTCAAGGAAGCCTTTTGGTAGTGCATCTTCAACCCTAATAGTCTCCCCAATTGGAAACCTAATAACCCATATGAAGTTGACTTTGCTAAGCTCAAGTCCATGTCCCATTTCTTCAACCTCTTCCTTGGAAAGAAAGCTTTCACTTCCAAATGAAACATACACAGTGGATGCCTTTTCCTTCTTGTTTAGCCATTCTATAACGTCCGAATCTTCTTCGCCTTCTTCGTTTACAGCTTTTTCTTGAAGAAGTGGACCGACGGGTACCATCTTCTTCCCTACCAAAGTTGAAATATAGTCAATATACTTCCCTTCAATCTCTCTAAACGTCTTGATCAATATTATGTCGTTTGAGCCTTCAATGCATCCATTTATCCGGTCAGGATCGCTTGTTTCTTCCACAGATGCCTTAATAATACACATAACTTTCTCATGTTCGTAATCACGAACATATATAGCCGGAAAAGGATTTTTGAAATTAGGGTTTATTGTAAGATTGTGTAGGTAACAAAAACTAGCTGCGCCGGTGGGGATGAACAGGACAGATGGGATATTACACGGCGAAGCGACTTCATGTGCCCAAGGTTGGAGGAAATCATAGATGAGAATACTAGGTTTAAGATCATGAAGGATGTTGGAGAAAGTTGGCTTGGACATGTCAAAGGCTTTTTTGAGAGTGGGCATAAGATGGGGTGGGAGACCATTTGTGGTGTGGTAGTGAGGAGGGAGATTTGGTAAAGTTGGAAGGTGGATTTCAACAAGTTTGACTTTGACTTCTTGATCATCTTGTGTTAGTTTTGGTTTGATGGAGTTAAGGTTTATAGGGGTTGAGCAAAGGTAGATGGTGAGGTTTCTCTTGGAGAGTGCTTTGGCTAGATCTAAGAAAGGTGATATGTGACCATGGCCTAGCCATGGCAGCATTAGAACACTTCTTTCTTTTGCACGTTCCATGGATTGGTTTTTTTTTTTCCTCTTTTTCTTTTTGTGTGTGTTTTTTTTTTCTGGTTTTTTCTAAAATAGTTTCTATATATAGATATAATAAGAAAACCATGTTAGGTATTTGTGATAGGTACGTGCAGTTTGACGGCTTATGTCGACGACATATCGATCAAAGTTTTACAGTATACTCCCTTTATCTTATTATAAATTACACATTTTCATAATAGGAAATCTCACTACAAATGAGTAAACTGCTTTTTTGTCCCTCGTACTATCGTTTCAGCATCAATTTGACACTCGTACTATTGAAACGGCAAATGTATGATGCGTATTATAGTTTTATTAAGCAAATTAACCAATGTTCCCAACGTCAGTTAAGTATTTAACGAAACCGTCCAACTAAGCAACCGTTGACCAAGTCAATGCATACGTGGCAGCTGACTGGACAATTTTAACTCCTTATAAGAAAAATAAAAAAAAAACCCTCATAAAAATCACACTTTTCACGTAATACCTTTTCCCAATTGTCTTTTTACTTTAATCTCGTGCATCTCTTCATCAAAAAAAGATATTGCTTTTATTAATAATCAATTTTTCCTTATGATATTTACGTTTAACTATCATTTTCTTTTCAAGTAAAAAAAGAAAAAGAAAAAGAAAACGAAAACAGAAGAATCAAAGTCATTTTAATTAAAATAAACAATCAATCGTAGTAACACAAAATCATAAGAGATAATGCTTTGATAAATTAATCAAAATTAATCCTTTTTCCTACTTTAAAACTCATTAATATAAAATTAAATTATTTTGAATTACTGACAATGACATGGTAGGATTTTAATGGGAAGAAGTCCATTAATTATCCACATTTGTTAGTTAGGTAAAACTTGTGGATCTGATCAAGCCTTTTGTGTTTGTGTGTGTGTGTGTGTGTTAGGTGAAACTTGTGGATCTGATCAAGCCTTTTGTGTTTGTGTGTGTGTGTGTGTGTGTGTGTGTGTTAGGTGAAACTTGTGGATCTGATCAAGCCTTTGTGTGAAGGGGTGTGGGTGGGTGTGTGTGTGTGTGTTTGTTTTTTGGGTTGGGGGTGGGGGGGGGGGGTGGGGAGTTGTTAGGTGAAACTTGTGGATCTGATCAAGCCTTTGTGTGAAGAGGGGGGGGGGAGTTTGTTTGGGGAGGGTAGGGGGCAGGAGTTGTTAAAATAAATTTAAAATGATTATTTTTTTTATCCGATGGTGGGTGAGTCATGGGTGAGTGTGGGGGGTAGCAGGGGGTGGTGATGGATTGGGGAAGGAGTTGTTAAAAAAAAATTAAAATGATTAATTTTTTTTTTACTCGATGAGGGGGTGGGGTGGGGTTGGGGGTAGGGTGGCAGGGGGTGGTGAGTGGAGTTGGGAAGGAGTTGTTAAAAATAAATTTAAAATGATTAATTTTTGGGATTGGGAAGATGGAGACGAGAAACAAGCTACCTAAAAAAAAAAATTCTATAGTTTCGAATTGGTGTAGAATTGATTTTGTAATTTTTTATTTTAACTATGGAATTGATTTTATAAAATTAGACTATTAGAATTATAATTCAATTTCAATTCTATCCCTCATTTTAACATTCAAACAGCAGAATTCAAATTTCATGCTACAATTCCAATTCCAAATTATGAAATTGGTGTACCCAAACATACTCTCAAAGAACCCACTAAATTCATTTAATCATTCAACACCTTATAAGATCGACTTGATCACGAGCAAAATTCAAACAAGCTGTCTGAATTAGATTATATTCCTTCCCTCCCATAATGCCTACTTCATCAGAACGAAAATATCCTCTTTGCACCAACTGTTCCATCAACTCAACCAGTACCGACCATGGATGACAACTCTTTCGACACCTTATTGTTGTTTGATTCTTCGTTTTCTGTTGTAAATTAGGTAATTTTTTCAACGGGTTTAGAAGATTTACGCAACTCGATCTCATCCAAAACGAAGTCGATCCCAGGATTTGAAACTGAGAATTTTGATCTTGTGTTAAGAAGAGAAAAGGGATTGATTTACGCAGACAGTAGAGAAAGGCGATGGTAGAGAAAGTATAGAGAGAGGAATTTTAACGGAGACGGAGACAGCGGGAGTTGAGGAGGAGAAAGTTGGCCGGAGTTTTAGGTGACCGGAGAGGTGGGAGAAGTATTTTAGAGAGATTAGACATAGAAAGTGAAGGATTTGATTTGAAGCGCCCGCCTCACCAGCACCAGGAGTTGTTAGGTGAAACTTGTGGATCTGATCAAGCCTTTGTGTGAAGAGGGGGGGGGGAGTTTGTTTGGGGAGGGTAGGGGGCAGGAGTTGTTAAAATAAATTTAAAATGATTATTTTTTTTATCCGATGGTGGGTGAGTCATGGGTGAGTGTGGGGGGTAGCAGGGGGTGGTGATGGATTGGGGAAGGAGTTGTTAAAAAAAAATTAAAATGATTAATTTTTTTTTACTCGATGAGGGGGTGGGGTGGGGTTGGGGGTAGGGTGGCAGGGGGTGGTGAGTGGAGTTGGGAAGGAGTTGTTAAAAATAAATTTAAAATGATTAATTTTTGGGATTGGGGAAGATGGAGACGAGAAACAAGCTACCTAAAAAAAAATTCTATAGTTTCGAATTGGTGTAGAATTGATTTTGTAATTTTTTATTTTAACTATGGAATTGATTTTATAAAATTAGACTATTAGAATTATAATTCAATTTCAATTCTATCCCTCATTTTAACATTCAAACAGCAGAATTCAAATTTCATGCTCCAATTCCAATTCCAAATTATGGAATTGGTGTACCCAAACATACCCTCAAAGAACCCACTAAATTCATTTAATCATTCAACACCTTATAAGATCGACTTGATCACGAGCAAAATTCAAACAAGCTGTCTGAATTAGATTATATTCCTTCCCTCCCATAATGCCTACTTCATCAGAACGAAAATATCCTCTTTGCACCAACTGTTCCATCAACTCAACCAGTACCGACCATGGATGACAACTCTTTCGACACCTTATTGTTGTTTGATTCTTCGTTTTCTGTTGTAAATTAGGTAATTTTTTCAACGGGTTTAGAAGATTTACGCAACTCGATCTCATCCAAAACGAAGTCGATCCCAGGATTTGAAACTGAGAATTTTGATCTTGTGTTAAGAAGAGAAAAGGGATTGATTTACGCAGACAGTAGAGAAAGGCGATGGTAGAGAAAGTATAGAGAGAGGAATTTTAACGGAGACGGAGACAGCGGGAGTTGAGGAGGAGAAAGTTGGCCAGAGTTTTAGGTGACCGGAGAGGTGGGAGAAGTATTTTAGAGAGATTAGACATAGAAAGTGAAGGATTTGATTTGAAGCGCCCGCCTCACCAGCACCAGGCGCCCGCCTCATACTGCCCTTGACATTGCTAATGTTGCGGCCTTCCATGCGGCCGCCTCTCCCAGCACCATGCGCCCGCCTCACCACGATCTCGTCATAGCTTCTGCCTCTGTGGTCGAGGCGCACGCCTCATATTTGGCCAGGCGGCCGCCTCATGTAAAATCCAACAGGCACTCGACTGATGCTGTTCCACTTCAGTTCATAGCTTGGTTAATGTATTATTTTTTATTTGTATGTCGCTTAGAAATTAGAACAGTCACAAATACCTTGTATATATACCTCAGTTGATCAATGGAAAATTTATCATTCTTGCCATATTCTTCATATTTTTCATGGTATCAGAGCTGTCATCGCTCTAGGTACGCTTCCGCACATTTTTTTTTAAGCCATGACCAACGACGCAGAAGTCAGCGCCAAAACCAAGACCACGGTTGAGGAGACTTCTGGGGCTAAGGTTGACGTGATGTCGCCTTATTTTCTCTCCGCCTCGGATAGTCCCAACACCGTCTTTGTTAGTGATCTCCTTCGCGATGGGAACTTTGCAGATTGGGTGGATGAGATGAGCAACGCCCTATTTTCAAAGAACAAAATAGGATTTGTGGATGGTACAATCCAAATTCCTGGCGAGGGCACGACAGAGTTACCACTTTGGAGGCGTTGCAATGCCATTGTGAAGGGATGGCTGAATTGTTCCATGGAGAAAGAAATACGGAGCAGTGTAAAGCATGCGAACACGGCACAAGAGATTTGGGAAGACTTGCAGGAACGTTTTGGGAGTGAGAGCGCGCCTAGGGCTTATGAGTTAAAGCGTGCTATAACCCTAACGAGGCAAGAAAGACTCTCAGTGTCGGCATACTACACGAAGCTAAAAGGATTATGGGACGAAATTCAGTCCATCAATCCATTGCCAAGGTGCAGGTGTGATGGGTGCACTTGTGACATATTAAGGAGACTCGTCGAGATGAGGGAGAAGGAGCGCCTATATGAATTCCTAATGGGTTTGGAGGCAAGTTTTGGGACAATGAAAACCCAAATCTTGGGCATGAAACCAGGAGTCAGTCTAGGGACAGCCTATCACCTTGTTGCTCAGGACGAGAAACAGAAGCAAATCAGTTCGACTGGAAAGATGAGTATGGAGGAAGATGCATTCCAGGCCCACGCCAATTCGCACAGCAGACAGCACAACAACCAGCAGCAGATCAGTCGAGAGGAAGGAAGGGACTTGCAGAAGGAGAAACCCAAGTGTATGCACTGTGGAAAGCTGTACCACACCATTGAAAGTTGCTATGAGATCATTGGGTACCTAGAGGGACGGAAGAAGAATAAGCAAAAAGGAAGTGCAAAAGCCTCGGCACATCTTGTAACAGGGGAGGATAGTCCAATTCCGGGGTTCACTAATGAGCAATACAAGCATTTAGTTCAATTTTTCTCAGATAAAGCAAAGGGTGAGCAAGGGGTCACTTCCACAGTAAATATGGCCGGTAAGCTGCGTGGTATTAAAACTTGGATTATTGATTCAGGGGCAAGCGAGCATATAACTTGCAATGAATCGATGTTGGAGGATCAAGTCAAGACAGGAAGGGAGGCGCCAGTTAAAATTCCCAATGGCGATGTGATTCCAGTCAAAGGAATTGGCAGTACCAAGCTTCCTAATGGACTAAAAATTCATCACGTTTTAAATATGCCTGCTTTTAAGTGCAATTTACTTTCTGTTAGCCGATTAACCAAAGATTTGAACTGCTCCATGACTTTCTTTCCGAATTTTTGTGTGATACAGGACTTAGCTTCGAGGACTCTGATTGGGATGGGTAGATGCAGCGATGGTCTATATCACCTGGAACCGGCTTCATGTGAAAGGGCAGCAATGGCGGCAACAGTTGATACACGGGTATGGCACAAGAGATTGGGACATACTTTAGTTTTTAATCATCAGTTTTTTAATAATTGCATTGATGGGAAAGAACATTGTGACTCTTGTGTTCGAGCTAAAATGACGAGACTCCCGTTCCCTACTAGTAGTATTCAAACTAAGTTTTGCTTTGACCTTATACATTGTGACATTTGGGGTGGTTATAAAACTCCTTCCTTTTCGGGTGCTCATTATTTTCTGACCATTGTTGATGATTTTAGTCGAGGAGTATGGGTTATTTTGATGAAACACAAATATGAAGTCCATAATTTTCTCACTATGTTTTGTAATATGGTCAGTACCCAATTTGATAGAAAAGTTAAACGCATTAGAAGTGATAATGGTGGGGAGTTTCAATCACTATTAATGTTGGAGTACTACGTTCATCATGGGATTTTACTTGAGACATCTTGCACCGACACTCCACAACAGAACGGAGTGGTCGAACGCAAGCATCGTCATATTTTGGAAATGGCTCGGGCTTTACGTTTTGAAGCAGGACTTTCAAAGAAATTTTGGGGGAGAATGTGTTTTAACTGCTGCTTATATAATTAATCGTTTACCTTCCAAAGTTATAGAAAATAAAACCCCTTATGAGATTTTGCTCCAGAAGAAACCTCATCTTGATCATATGCGTATTTTTGGTTGTCTGGTTTATGCCAAAAACAACAAGAAAGGGGGAGACAAGTTTGATGCAAGGGGGAGGCCTTGTGTGTTCGTTGGCTATCCCCATGCACAAAAGGGCTACAAGGTTTTTGATTTGGAGACTGAACAAATCTACACTTCACGAGATGTGAAATTTGTAGAAAGTGTGTTTCCTTTTAAAGAGTCCCGTACACAGCCAATTCGAAGTACCCTTAACACTGTAAGAGATGAGGAGTTGGGAGAAGAAAGCATAGATGTTGTGCAAGCACAAGCAGATGAGCAGTCAGTTGAGCAGCCAGTTACAGAGGAACAGACAGATGAGCAACCAGTTGAGGAAACATCTGTCACACAAGATATTGAACAACATGACGCACAACTCCATGTTCAACCCATTTAGCGAAGAAGTGAACGCCAGAAACAACAGCCCAAGCATCTCAAGGACTTTGATGTTAGCTTGCCCGCCTCTATAGACCATGCGCATCCCAGTTCCAATTCAGTGACCTCGAAGGTATATCCTTTATCCAACTATGTTTCCTATGAGCGTTTTTCTTCTAATCACAAGGCATTTCTTGCGGCCATCACTTCGCGTGATGAGCCTAAATATTATCACCAGGCTGTTAAAAGTCAGAAATGGCGTGATGCAATGAAAAAGGAAGTTGACGCTTTGGAAGCTAACGGTACTTGGACGCTTGAAAAACTACCTCCGGGAAAGAAAGCTGTTGACTCCAAGTGGGTTTATAAAATAAAGTACAAACCAAATGGAGACGTTGAAAGGTACAAGGCTCGTTTGGTGGCAAAAGGATTCACACAAATTGAAGGGATCAATTATCACGAGACGTTCGCCCCAGTTGCCAAGCTTGTTACCATGCGCAGCTTACTTGCCGTGGCAGCAAAACGGAATTGGGCAATTCATCAACTAGACGTGAATAATGCTTTCCTTCATGGAGACCTGGCCGAAGATGTATACATGAAGATCCCACAAGGCTTTGCAAAGGATGGAGAGACAAGGGTTTGCAAGCTTCGGAAATCATTGTATGGCCTTCGTCAAGCATCCAGAAATTGGCACCAGAAGTTCACAATGGCTCTTCTTGCCATAGACTTCAGACAGTCACGAGCCGATCATTCTCTCTTTATTTATAAGCGAGAAAAGGCTTATGTTGCTGCTCTTATATATGTCGATGATGTCCTTCTTGTTGGAAATGATATTTCTAAGATTGAGGATGTGAAGAGGTATTTGGACAGCAAATTTAGCATAAAGGATCTTGGACCTTTGAAGTATTTTTTGGGTATTGAAGTAGCGAGATCACCGGAGGGGATTGTCCTCAGCCAACGCAAGTATACGTTGGACATACTTGAGGAAAGTGGACTCTAAGGAGGGCGGACAAGTGACTTTCCGATGGAACAAAACCTTCGACTTAGTACTGATGATGACAGCCCATATGTTGATGCGTCCCAATATCGAAGGTTGATAGGACGACTTCTTTATTTAACAGTGACCCGGCCGGACATTCAATTTGCTGTTAATCGGTTGAGTCAATTCATTACGGCTCCGCGACGTACACATATGGATGCAGCAGTTCGAGTCCTACGTTTCCTAAAGAGTTCATTGGGACAAGGTCTTTTTCTTCCAGCTCATGGTGAATTGACTCTACAGGCCTATTGTGATGCGGATTGGGGAGGTTGCGCTATGACAAGAAGGTCATGCACGGGATATTTCATCTCTTTGGGAGGAGCTCCTATCTCTTGGAGGTCCAAGAAACAGTCTGTGGTAGCACGTTCCTAAACCCAACCTGAATTCAGGGCCATGGCAACCACAGTTAGTGAAGTAATTTGGTTGCGATGGCTACTTCAAGATCTTGAGGCTATTCAACCGCATGCTACATCCCTTTATTGTGATAACCAAGCTGCAAGACATATTGCCAATAATCCCGTTTTCCATGAACGTACTAAACACGTTGAAATGGATTGTTATTTTGTTCGTGAACGTGTTGAGTCTGGTGATATACTGCCATGCCAGATTTCAACCGCCAATCAAGTTGCTGACCTCTTTACGAAACCCCTTGGTGCTACTCAGTTTCGATTCTTAGTTGGCAAGTTGGGCATTCGTAACCTTCATGAGCCAACTTGAGGGGGAGTGAAGGATTTGATTTGAAGCGCCCGCCTCACCAGCACCAGGCGCCCGCCTCATACTGCCCTTGACATTGCTAATGTTGCGGCCTTCCATGCGGCCGCCTCTCCCAGCACCAAGCGTCTGCCTCACCACGATCTCGTCATAGCTTCTGCCTCTGTGGTCGAGGCGCACGCCTCATATTTGGCCAGGCGGCCGCCTCATGTAAAATCCAACAAGCACTCGACTGATGCTGTTCCACTTCAGTTCATAGCTTGGTTAATGTATTATTTTTTATTTGTATGTCTCTTAGAAATTAGAACAGTCACAAATACCTTGTATATATACCTCAGTTGATCAATGGAAAATTTATCATTCTTGCCATATTCTTCATATTTTTCAGAAAGAGATAGGGGAGATAGTCGTTGGAGTAGGGGGATACGGACACCAGGGTAGGGGGAGACGGTTGCCGAAGTTGGGGAGCGGAGAGGTGGTCGGAGTTATGGGTAGCCGGGGGTGGAAGGGTAGAAAGAGAGAGAGAGAGAGAGAGTATAGAGAGAGGGGAGTGGGGGTGTAATTTGAGAGGGATGAGATTTTATTTAGGGTTAATGACAATTTAGGGCCTGTAGTATAGGGGCGGTACCACATTGGGGCCTGAAGTCTTAAAACTATCAATTTAGGGCCCAAAGTTACAATTTTGATCAATTTGGGACTTTGTGACGAAAAACGTTAAAAAAAAGCCGTTAAGTGACCATGTGCGATGCACATGAGATTCAGTGAGGGCATTTTGGTCATTTCAGAGACTTTAGACCCTAAATTGACAGTTGCCCGATAAATAATAATTAATAAATATTTAGTTTTTTTTTAAACAAAAAATAATTAGTATATTTAAAATATTGATTTAAAAAACATTAAAAAAAATAATATTATTTTCTAATTTACAATCTCCTCCCCCACCTACTTGTTCCTCCCAACCCGCCCCCACCTTCATTAATTCCGGCGAACACGACAATGGCAAAATCATCGTCAAATGAGCTCAATCTCTCCCTCTCCGTCACATAACACCCCCTTACCGGTGTCACACGGTCCACCTACTAACAACCAAATCCATCTCCAATTTTCCCTCACTTTCTTACCCTTCACTCACCGCCGCCCTATCAACTCGTCGGAGGAGAAATTCGAGCTGAAAAGAACAATAAAATCAGTATGAGACCACCGAAGAGGTCGATCCAGGTGGTATATACATGGGTATGCCGAAGCTGTTTACTCTGTTGGAATATCCGTTCTTATCTACAAATTAATGAAAGAAAAAACCTGTGCCGGTAATTTTTGATAGTTTTTTTTTTCAGTCCTTATTTGATCTGTTTGATGGTAGTTGTATTGTAAATTTGGAATTTTTCATTAAGATCTTGATTTGGTTCGGTTAGACTTGATGATTCAGTTTGTTTTGGTTATTCAATTGGGGCTTTGTCAGTTTTTTTTTATAGATGCAATTATTATGAGGTTTCTTGT
>JAFEMH010000909.1:142500-200000 GCA_022495995.1 Adenophora triphylla var. japonica
ACAAGAACATAACATGGTACGTTTTTCACTGAAATTAGCATATGTGAACCGCATAAACATATTGACACCTGCTATATATTCTTTACTAAATCTATTGTGAATAGGCATCCAACTTTTATCCATAGTTTCTACAAAGTATATATGACATCAGACTGCTTTCAAAAACCATGTTTAAGAATAATAGTATCCTATAATGTTTCAAGTAATTAATACTCCCCCATACCAAAATGATTTTTCAACTTTTTTGTCGTTACTACGAAGTTAATTTGAGCAATAATTTTAGGTTGATTTATTTATACTAATGAATGTCTAAAACATGTTATTGATAGTATTGTTGATGGTGTATCAATAACAAATTTCAAAATTTCATTAATGTAATTAAATCAACTTAAAATTATTGCTAAAAGTACCTTAGTAGTATATGCAAAAAAAAGTGAAAGGATCATTTTGAGACGGAGGGAGTATAAAGTAGCTCAAACGAAATAGATATAAAAGTCATCAGAGAGATTAGATCAAAGTACCAAGAACATTATGATGTAAACATATTATCACCCCCAAATTTCTCTCTATAAACTCCCTCTTTCAATCTGTCTACTCTCTCTCTAGATTCTAATCTGAATTATCTCTATTTTTTGCTCTCAATCCATAATATCAGTCTTCTAATTTATCTTCTTAGTTTAATTCTCACTTTCACTCTCAATTTTATTTTAATTTTTTCAATGCAGAAGTTAAATCGTAACATATATCCATGAAATACTGAAAATCGAATTGAGACATAAGAAAATCAAACACGAAATTAATTAGAACGGCCACTTGATTGAAAGAAAATTAGGTTTAACAAACTAAAAAAATATTTTTGACTGGTTAAAATTACAATACTTGAGCGATTGAGAGCTTATCTGGGAATTAGGGTTGTTGTTGATTAGATTGGTGAGCGATGAACAACACAGAGAGGCTGAGGGTTGCGGCTGGTTGCTGCTGATGTCTTTCGTTTACTCTCAAGCCGTTTGGATCGTCTTGTCTCAATGGCTGCAGTTACTCCTCTCAATGGACGGAGTTAAAGGGTGAGCGATGAACTAATCGAAATAGGGAAGTAATAGGTTTTATGTTGAGGGATGCTAATGTTAGGGGTGATTTTGGGTGATTTTGGCTATTCAATAATTTCATAGTAAATGATTTATATTTTTGTAGAAAAATCTTATTTACTTTTTGACTCGCGCGAGAAATTAAGTGCGCCAAACAATTTGCCAGGTACCAAAATGTTAGCAATTCATTCAACGACATTTTTGTTTTGTTTTGTTTTCTTAGTCTTGCATTTGGCTATAAAACTAATATTGTTGCAAAAACAAAGAGAATTGTCTACGAATAAATAATTCATCGCTAATATAAATCTTTAAACTACAAAATATTTTTGTAGCTAAATCCTCATTTTGTTGTAGTGACTTCTCCACCCAAGGATGCATTAATTTATGTATAACAATGTCCGGATTAAGCTTCTTGAGAATATTGGACAAGTTAGGCAGTGACCTTTGAAAGGCATCTTCAGGGGTTTTTTGGATGAGCGGAAGGAGTCGTTGGTGGTGTGGAGGTGCGACGGTAGCTCCAGCGAGGACTGGAGGTGGAGCTCCACCGGTTGGATAGAGGCCGAGTAGTTGTTTTTAAGTTTTCCGGTGATGTATCGGAGATTGATAGGGGTGGAACAAAGGTAGATGAAAATGTTTCTTTTTGTGAGTGTTTTGGCTAGCTCTAGAAATGGTGATGTATCCATGGGCAAGCCATGGCAACATGAAATTAAACTCTCAAACTATCATCTTTTGTTCTATCCATGAAATCTAACACTCCGTCCCAATTGAAACTACACATTTTATTCAAAAGAGTTTCTCATTTAAAACCTTCTTCTAAAATAATTTGCAAAAAGACCCATTTAAAGTGACCCACATTCATCGGCGGATCTATTAACAAACACTATTGTATTTTATTTTTGAAAAAATTGCATCAAAAGTACCCAAAGTAATAGGGTTGTATGAATTTCATGTCTAAACTCATTTTTGTTACATAATTGCACCTCAATTATTTTTTAGTTGCATCCAAGATATATGTAAATAACGACATCCAATTTTTTCATATAAATAGGAAAGTTATATGCATATGACCTATTTTTAATGGTAAACTAGGAAATTTATTAAAAAGTGTGTTAAAACAAACAATAAAGGTTCTATAGGTAAAATAGTAAAGTAAAAAGTAAACTGAAATTTAAGCTTAAAGGGACACCTTCCAAAAATTTAACCATCCAACCCCACCCATCACCACCTCATCCTCTGCCACCAGCTGCCGCCACCTCTGCCAACCCCGCCCCAACAACTTCCCTTCCGGATTTCCCTTATCCCCAAATCTAACAATCATTTGATTTCTTACCCATAAATTTTTAAAAACCTAAGATTCAATTTCAATCCTTCTATCTAGGTATAAATTGATCTCATTTAAAGGAAAACCTAGATACTATTTAAGGCGATCAATAATTTGAATTGGGATTTTGTTATGGTTACTGTCGTCGGACCACCATGAATGGAGAGTTGGTGAAGTGGGCTTAAGCTCTCTCTGTCACCATATCTAGTCAATAAATGAATGGAGATGGATGGGACGGCAGTTTTTGTTGGTGGTGGTGCTTGGTAGGATTAATAATATTACGGGTGGGTGGGCTCCACTACTAGAAACAGGGGCATTACCGACGGACTTTTACCGACGGAAAATTTTCATTTACCGACGGAAATTTATTTTAATTTGCCGGGAATTTATTTTTTTAAAATTTCGTTTTGTCCGTCGGTAATTGATTAAATTTCGTAGGTATTTCCGTCGGTAAAGCCGGCGGACATAGTCCGACGGTAATACCGACGGACTATGTCCGTCGGTAACAAATCCATATATATATACGCGTACCTTCCCCATTTTTAATTACGTTTCATTTTTATTACGACTCCTCCGTTCCTTCCTCAGTGTTCGCGAACCCTAACGTCGCCAACGCCAAGCCGTCGCCGCCGAGCCTCGCCGTCGCCGGTAAGTCTTCTTTCTCTCTCTCAATCGCTTTCTCTCTCTCACTCGATTTCTCTCTCTCACTTTCTCTCTCTCTCTCTCTCAGTAATTCGCCAAGAAGAACACGTCGTCGCCATCGCCGCCGTTTCTTTCCATCGCCGTTGCCGTCCCCGGTACGTTATCTCTCTCTCTCGCTTTCTCTCTCTCAATCGTTCTCTCTCTCACTCGATTTCTCTCTCTCTCTCATCGGACGGTGTGAAATTGCGTTTTTGGTTTTTTATTTGTGCTATTTATTTTAAAAAGTCCAATTTTTATTCTGGGACTTGTTTGCAATTTTGGTTGAATTATTTGTGCTATTTATTTTGTTATAAAAATTTTGCAATTTTGGTTGAATGAAACACGCAGAGTGTTTTTTTTTAACACACTTTGTTATAATTTAATTTTTCTGTTCAACATGGTTATTTAGAGGGGTGGAAATCAAATATGATAGTGCTGGCCTTGGTTCACTGTCTGCAAAATCATGCTCAATTTGTGCACTGTTCAAACTTATTTTCGGATATGTATTTGTGCCCTCAACATACTTCTATTGAATTTTGTTTGGTGTTCTTTATTTTTTGATTGGTATTTGTAAGAACCCTAATTTGTTTTTGATTCTAATGTTCATGATTATTGATTGGTATTTGTGTGAATTTTCAAATATTTGAATGTTTGATGCTTGATTGGTCCTCCGATTTAGGTTGTTTGCATTTTCTAACTAGTTTATCAAGCTGGGTTTTGGAAGTGGCTCTTCATTATACCTAATTGGTAGTTAATTAGGCTTTAAATAGATTGAGGTACAACTCTATTTAAAATATAAATAAGATGAGAGCCTTTTTCACCCACAGCTATCAAAATTCGTCTTCTTTGATCAAGGAAGACTGCAAACAAGTTCATTACCGTTTGAGTAAAGGATTTTCTGTTTAATAAGAGTTTTTTCAGTTTCACTGTCCTCTTTCTCTCTAAGGATCTCAAACATCACTTGAGATCCTTAGAGAGGAGGACAGTGAAACTGAAAAAAATTCTTATTAAACAGAAAATCGTTGACTCAAACGGCAATGAACTTGTTTGCTCTGTCTTTCTTGGTCTAAGATGAGATTGGGTTTTGATAGTTGTGGATGAGAACGACTCTTATCTTGTTTATAAATGTTAATTTAATTCATCATTGTAAAATTTCAAATTTTACAATAAAGAATTAATATTTCAAATTATTCACAATATTAATAATTTAAAAAATATGATAGATGTGTGTGTTAATTCATTATTGTAAAATTATGCATTTTACGGTAATGAATAAAAATTAATGTTACGACGTGACGTTGTGACGGTTGAAACACAAAAGCTTAGAAACCCGTTTAAGAATCTTTAACTTATCATGTTGAGGTCAACATGTAGTCATCGATTCTTAAATTATCCGTGTGGACAGTCTTGAAATGCACGATTATATGATTTGTAAATATCATCATTGTCTATTAAAATTGCTTGAATAGTCGATAGTTGAGATATTTTGGTTGCATTAATCCTATTGTTCTCTGAGTGTATACTAGACATATATGGTTGATTACACTGTCGATTCTAATCGATAGTGTTTGATTGACCTAGTCTACGTCGTGCACTTGGAGACCATGGGGTTATGCTGCTGAAATTTCTTGATTTTTGATTATAAAGCAAGTAGACAAGGTGATATTTGCAATTCATATGTGTATTTCGGGATGGGATAGAAGCCAACCCAATTCTAAACTTAATGGACATGAATTGTCCTTTCATCATAGGGAATGATATACTTTACAACAAAGAATTAAATATTAATATTCAAAATATTAATAATTAAAAAAATGTGATAGATGTGTGCGATAGAAGCCAACCCCAATTATAAACCTAAAGAAACATGTCTTGTTGCTTTTAAGTTTGTAATCCAAATTTAGGGAATTGTAATGCGTTAATTACATCTAAACTGTTAATACATTATGAAATGCAGGAGTTAATTACGTCAGGAGAAGATCGTAGTTGGATGGATAATCGTAGTAATCCCGGTAGAAGGGGTGTCAGACCTCAATTCTTAGAAGGTTTAGAACATTTCGTGGAGTTTGCTAGAGCGCATCCCCAGTGCATGCGTGGTGATAAGATTAGGTGTCCTTGTAAAAAGTGTAAGAATAGAAAATATCTGAGTGTTGGATGGGTAAAGAAACATGTTTTAGAGGCAGGGTTTGTTGATGGTTACATGGTATGGGTAGCGCACGGGGAGCGTTATGTGGTTGAAACAAGTGTTCGCAATCATCCTACTGTATCAAGTGGTCCGCCAAGGGAACCTGAACATTTGATTGATGAAGAGGAGCCGTCTGTCGGTTTGGATGATATGGTTCGAAATGCGGCCGGCCCGAGTTTGATTGGAACCCTAATCCAACAGAGGCACCAAATCCCGTTGCAAAGAAGTTTATGGATTTAATGGACTCGCAAATGAGAAAATTCATCCTGGTGCAAAGGCTACAGTGTTAGAGCAAGTGACTGAGCTTCTAACTATCAAGGCTGATACAAATATGAGCCAGCATACTTACGATCGTATAATGTCATGGGGACAACGGATGCTACCCGAAGAAAATAATATGGTTCACAATTTTTATGAGACGAAAAAGTTGGTGGGGCAGATCGGTCTTGGGTATGTTAAAATTGATGCTTGCAAGAATCAGTGCATGTTTTTTATAAAGAAAATTAGGGCCTCGATACATGTTCAATATGTGGACTTAGTAGGTATAAGCCACAACGCCGTGGTAGTGCCAAGCACAAGAAAAACGTGCCTCGGGCACAGTTACGTTATATGTCGCTAATTCCCAGGTTGCAACGAATTTACGCATTTAAAGAAAGCTCAGAAGCCATGCGTTGGCACAAAGAGTGTCCTCGTGAAGAGGGTGTGATGACTCATCCTTCTGACGGTGAAGCATGGAAACATTTTGATGCCACTTACCCTGATTTTGCTGCGGATCCTAGAAACATAAGGCTGGGGATATGTACGAGATGGGTTTTCTCCATTTGGACCAGGCAAAATCTTATTCATGTTGGCCTGTTATAGTCACACTATAATCTTCCCCGTGGTTATGTATGACTGATCCTTATATGTATTTGAGTTTGTTCATTCCCTGCCTTCGAATCCGTGCAAAAACATTGATGTGTATCTTCGACCTCTGATGGATGAACTCAAACAGCTGTGGAATGATGGTGTCCAGACATGGGATGCTTTCAAGTTGCAAAATTTTAACATGAGGGCTGCAGTGATGTGGACAATTAATGACTTTCCTGCTTATGGTATGATGTCGGGATGGAGCACACATGGGAGATTGACCTGTCCGTATTGTATGGAAAATACAGATGCATTCACACTTCAGCATTACAAGAAGCAGTGTTGGTTTGATTGCCACAAACGGTTTCTTCCTAGTGACCATCCATTTTGTAAACAGAGGAATGCTTTCACCAAAAATAGAGTTGAGCATCGGGGCCCCCCTCCTCGTCTGAGTGGGGAGGATATTTTTGAGCAGGTGTCTGAGGTGTCTGATGTCGGGTGGGGAAATATGTTTTCAAAGGATAGACCAGACGGATTTGGTAAAGACCATAACTGGATTAAAAAGAGTATATTTTGGGAGTTACCGTATTGGAAGACGAACTTGATAAGACATAACCTTGATGTCATGCATATTGAAAAAAATGTGTTTGACAATATTTTCAATACAGTGATGGGTTTTAAGGCCTCAACGAAGGACACAGACAAGGGTCGGCTAGACCTTGAAGCGATTTGCAATCGTAAAGATCTCAACATTACTAAAGTTAATGGAAAATATTTCAAACCAGCTGCTCCCTTTGTTCTGTCAGGAGAGGATAAGCAACGTGTTCTGCAGTGGTTGAAAGATTTGAAACTTCCTGATGGGTATGCATCTAATATTGGCAACTGTGTGAATGTGGAAGAAGGGATGGTATATGGGTTGAAAAGTCATGATTGTCACGTATTATTGGATAGGTTGCTACCCATTGCATTTAGAGACATTCTCCCTAATGAAATATGGGTTGCCCTAATAATTGAGTGAATTCTTCAGAGCATTGACTTCCAAAGACTCTTCGTGTTGAGGATATGAAAAGACTCGAAGAGAGCATTGTGGTGACAATATGCAAGCTTGAAAAGATATTTCCGCCATCTTTCTTTGATTCAATGGAGCATTTACCAATTCACCTAGCTTATGAAGCTAGAGTTGGAGGACCTGTTCAGTATAGATGGATGTATCCATTTGAATGATTTTTGGGGAGTTTGAAAAAGAAAATGAGCAATAGAGCAAAAGTTGAGGCATCTATGGCTGAATCAGTGATTGTCGACGAAATTGTGTCGTTTGTTTCAACATATTTTCACCCAGACATTGAGACAAGGTTCAATAAAGTGGGACGCAATTATGATGGGGGAGTCACTGATCCTGATGGAAAAATTTCAGTTTTTTCTTCTCCTGGTCGATTCCTTGGCAATAGAAAGTGCACGCGCATGCTAAGCAAAAAAGAATTAGAAGCGGCTAAACTCTATATTCTCCTTAACTGTGCTGAGGTCGAGGACTACTTGAAGTAAGCATTCTTCATTTGTTATTAAGTAATGTTAATCCTAATAACTTTAATACGAACTAAGCAACTTTATGTTCTCCTTGAATGCAGTATGTTCGAAGAACAGGCTGGAGACATTGCGCCTGAATTGATTTCAATAAGGACAGACAACGAATTTCCCTCCCGGTTTAATAATTATGTAAATACCAATTCATTAATTCAATGTTTTTAATAGAATTTGAAGTATGAGTTTTTTACTATCTATGTGTTTTTATTTAGATTTTGAACAACCTTGGAGATGCAAAAGCTGCGAGATTACAAGCATTAGCACACGGTCCGTCCTTAAGAGTGAATGTATATAAGGGATATTTTGTCAATGGCTACGTATTCCACACCGAAGAATATGGCCAAACGAAATCAACTTGGAATAGCGGGGTCAATCTCAAGGGAAATCTCGATTATTATGGCGTATTGAAAGAAGTTATTGAATTGGAGTACTTGCTTGGAAATTCTGTAGTTCTTTTCAATTGTGAGTGGCGGGACGCTGAGCGAGGCATTACAAAACATGGCACTTTTGATCTCGTTGACTTAAAGCATTCTTCTAGGCATAATGGTGATGATGTGTTCATTCTTGTATCTCAAGCACAACAGGTGTATATGACCCCCTACACCCGTCGACGAAGAGAGTCTAGCGGATGGTGGGCCGTATGGAAAACCAAAGCAAGAAGCACTTTTGATATACCATTGCGTGCAAAAACGTCTACTTCAAATATTGATTCATCATTAAATGATTGTTATCAGGAAGAGGAAATGCCTATACCTCCGATTATTTCCTTGAATGATAATGTCGAGGATGAAGCATTAATGGCCGAAAACACCCGTCCACTAGGGGAGGAAGTCACTTTCAATGAAATCGATGATGACAATGTGGAGGATGAGGAAGGAGAAGGGTATATATCTGGGTCCGATGATGAAGATGAGGAAGAAGACGACGACGAGGAAACTAGTGAAGAAGAAATTGAATTTTGTAGTGATAGTGATCAAGATTGTAGTGAATGAATCAGTTTAGTTTTAATTCAGATAATGTTTTGTATATAATGTTTACATTTTATATCACTTATCACTGTAATATTATATCTCATGATTTTCAATTTTACTTGGTTACTCTTTACATGCTATGTAATATTTAAATTTTGTTCTACTTGATAATATTTTCTGTCTACATATAATATACTAGTTTAGATATGTCGGGTCGAGGTGGCAATCGTTCAAAGAGAGGGAAGGTTGCGGGTTTTGTCCATCGTCTTGTTTCATCAAGGACGGGAGGGAGGGGATCTACTTCTGGTTCTGGACGTAGTGAACCATCCGGGCGGGTTAATTTGGACGCAATTATTAATGAGGAAGGAAAAATGGAAATATCTATCTCTCCCAGTGGCCAGTAAGTATCATTTAATTGTAAATGTCATATATATAATGTTTACATTTTATTATTGTCTTTTTATTTGTATATATATTGATATATTGTTTTTTAATTAATATCTTGATAGGTTTATACATGCATGGTGGTGGTAGCGGTAGCAGCAGCGGCAGCGTTCGTGGTTGTTAAACATGAATTTTCATTGACATGTAATTAAACAAACAAACAAACAAACATATGTAGTTTCTCTTTCCCTTTCCCCTTTTCCCCGGCCTTTCCCCGGCCGTTTCCCCTTCCCTTTTCCCCTTTCCCCGTTTACCCTTTCCCCTTTCCCCGTTTACCCTTTCCCCCTTTCCCCGGCTTTCCCCTTTCCCCTTTCCCCTTTCCCCTTTCCTCAGTCATTTTCCCTTCCCCTATCGCTTGATTTGGACAAACATATGTATTTTATTTGATGTACAAGCAAAACAGGTTGTTTGTGTGTGTTTGTAGTTTGTAATTGTATTTGTTTAAAACATGTTGTAATTGTATTTGTTTAAAACAGGTTATTTGAACAGGTTTACAGCCTTTTACAGGTGGTTTAATAATAAAACATAATTTTTTTTTTAAAATCTGGCCAGATTACCGACGGATATTTCCGTCGGTAAATTAATAAAAAAAATAAATAATTCTACTTTCCGGCGAAAATATCTGTCGGAAAATAATAAAAAATTAAAATAATAAAACTCATTACCGACGGATATGTCCGTCGGTTTAGAGTTTAGATTTCCGACGGACTTATCCGACGGTAAATATTATGGTTTCCGACGGTTATAACCGTCGGTAATGGGTTTTATTTTTATTTTTTTAATATTTACCGACGGATATTTCCATCGGTAACCTCCGGCAATTGCTCCGGTTAACCGGCCGGCGTAACTCATTTCCGACGGACGTTTTCCGGCGGAATTTTAAATTTTCCGGCGGGCAATCCGCCGGAAATACCGGCGGAATTTGTCCGTCGGTATTACCAACCAATTATTTCCGACGGAACCCGACGGACTATTTCCGTCGGTAATATCCATTTACCGACGGATAAGTGGATTTACCGACGGATATTTCCGTCGGTAAAGGGCCTGTTTCTAGTAGTGCTCACATATTTGCAAGGCACACAACTTGCAAGGCACCAGGAAATTACATTACTACCCTCCCATATAAACCAAAAGCCTTCAATTTCTCTCATTCCCTCCATCCCTCACCAGCATTCTCTCTCTCGTACACGACGCCTCACGACCAAAACACCCAACTGTGAAGACCGACGGAAAGAATGGTGAGAGTGAAAATTTCGGCCGTCCCTGCCGGCGCTTCCGCCGCCGCTACCGCCGCTGCCATGGCCGCCGGAACCTCGTCTACCACCGTGCCTGTAAAGAAGGTAATCCCTCCCTCACCAGCCTCGATTTTCTGGAGTTTAGGTCAAAGAGAGTATGTCATTATTATTCAAAAATTAGTTTGATGAATTGGGTTTTAAAATGAGATGTTGATGAACTGGGTTTGAATTTGTTGTTTAGAATTCCATTGATGAACTGGGTTTGAAATTGAAGTGCGAAATATGTTTCTGGACTGGGATTATTTCATGTAAAATTACACGAAATGGTTCCAAAAATTTCATGTATAGGCACACGAAACACAATGGAACAATGTTTAGGTTGTTTCGTATGCCTATACACGAAACTGGTCCTTCTATCTCGTATGAAAATTACACGAAATTGTTCTTAGCATTTCGTGTATAGGCACACGAAATGAACTAAACATTGTTCCATTGTGTTTCGTGTGCCTATACACGAAATGATTCCATATCATTCGTATGAATTTACACGAAATCACTCACTACATTTCGTGTATAGGCACACGAAATGTGAACTGTGAACTGAAAAAAAAAAACCAAAAATTGTAGATTGATGATTACTTGTTGTAGATTGTTTTTATCACTGTTGATTTGTTGAATTGTCCAAATTTACTAGACTTGCGGCTTATTTATTGTCTGTTATATTAAACTATCTTATTAAAAAAAATTGTAGGGACGTGAACGTATGACTGCGTCTAACGGGAAGAGGAAGGCCGAGAAGGCAGCAACGAAATTTCTCGGACGCACCAAAAAAGAAACATGACAGGAATGTTTTGGTTGATGAGAGTTCTGGGGATGTAGAGTCTGATGATGAGACGGGTATTCCCGAGGCAGATGCGGAGGTCTCAGTTTCTGACTCTGATGAGGGTGAGGAGGAGGAGGAGGAGGAGGAGGAGGAGGGGGAGGAGGAGGAGGAGGAGGCAGACGAGGAGGAGGAGGAGGAGGCGGAGGAGGAGGAGGAGGCGGAGATACGTAATGTTAGACCATTGAGGCATGGGAGGAGGAAGGGTCAGGATATGGCTAGAGGGCACAGGGATGGAGGAGGAGGCAGGGTGCGGGTGAGGAGGAGCCACCATCATGGCAGATTGAGAGCGACCCAGGTGGCGGCCCTAAGGTTTGTGATTTGTTATATGGGTTCGATCATCACCGAGCCCGAGAGATTTGGGGAAACCCCACTAGCCAGTCGGTGGTGAAGTTCCATACTAGACATCAGCATCTCGATAGGTAAGCTATTTGTTTACAAAAATAAACTTTGACGAAACATTGGTTTTAATGTAATCATTATTGTGAAATTCTAAAAATTGTTATTGATAAATCTTTAAACAGGTTCTCGCGTGATAGTCTGGCCGAGGATGATCGAGCATGGTTGACTACAGTCGATGCTACGGGTATCCATCACTTGCATGATACCACCAATATTCTAATGGTTGTTCAGATTCAGAGGCATCCTCCACCAACTCAGATGGTGAATAAGCATGTATGGATAGGTTCAGATACATTTCAAGCAAAATACAAACAGACCATTCCGTCTCACAAGTGGTTGGAGACATGCATGTAAAGGTAAGCACCAGACTGAAGGCTAGAGTCAATTACGAAGACTCTGCTGGTCTAAACTGGTCATCTTGCATGTTACCTAAGGTAAGTATTTGTCATTTTGTATCTCATTTTGAGCCCAAATTATTGAAATAATGAAAGATGAGTAAGGTACTGATGATATGAAAAGTAAAATTGGGGTTGTTTTTTTGTCTTGGGAATAATATGGTCTCGTGGTACAATCAAAACTATGTTTCTCACTCTGCTGCTGAATTTTAATATATAGCAATAGACAGGTGTTGCTATCAACTCTTTTGGATAAATAAGATTATTAAGGACCACTGACATAAAAGTAATGTGTTATTTGTCTTTTGTGATAATATAAGTGCTATAGGCATTTTAAAAAATCCTGTTCAGCACTCTTGCACTAAACACGAATAAGATTATTAAGGACCACTGACATAAAAGGAACGTGTTAGTCTCAGGAGAACATGGTCTCCTGAGACTAACACGTTCCACATGTCGTGGGGGGAGATGACGATTACGATGCATGACGTCACTCATATTCTAGGTATATTGTTGTTATATTTTTCATTTTCAATATATAGAGCTTTGGTTGACTGCATTTGACATATTCTTCATTTACAATTTATAAGTGTCAGCTGTATGGGTTTTCCTGTTAGGACGGCGGATCCAAAGCCTGACCTACACGAGATCCAGAGACACCTCATCGGCTGTCTGAGGGGCACGTCCTACACATTACGTGAGCTCTGTCTTGCCTTTGAGGCCCGTTCAGACATGTCAGATGACCAGCGTGCATCCACTTATCTCCTGTTCCTCTTGGGTTGCACGTTGTTTGTGGACAAGAGTCAGGATAAGATGCCTGCAGCTTATCTTTCCATGTGCATGGATCTTCAGAGATTTAGGCATCTCACCTGGGGATCAACTGCTTTGGCGTACATCTATCGCGAGTTGGGGAAGACGTCCAGATCCGGATGCGCTCAGATGGGAGGCTGTTCGACTCTCCTAGAGGTAATATTTAATATTTATTTAATACTCCTTTTTTTTTCCCTAAACAGATGTCTTTTTTGACATATTTATAAAATACTTTTCAAGCCTGGATATACGAGTACTTCCCGGACTTCCGGCGACTTTTGAGCCCGGATTGGCGGGAGGGGCAGCCGAGAGCCCGGAGATGGTCACGCACTGATAGAGGTGGCAGGGAGATGGAGCATCTGCTCGTGTTTCGGCGCACCCTAGACACGATGCCTGTTAAGAGGGTGAGCTTTTTATATTTAAATTGTTATACTCCCTCCGTCCCATTGAAAGTATTATGTTCATGTTTGCTAACAAAGTGAGTTATAGGTATGTTGGACGCCTTATGGTACCGGGGTGGATGCACTTTTACCGGTGTCATACTTCAGAGGTATTATACGCTTCTTAGACATCACTGAAGCGTATATGCCTTGGCTTTCATTAATGCTATCCAAACAGTATTTCCCGAGACAGCACACCATTTGTGTCGAAGGCATATCGAAGTCAATGTTAGAAAGAGGGGGTTGGCTTTCACTGGTAGCCCGGAATTCGCAAAATCATTCATGAGGAGATACAATGACGCAATATCAGCTGCTACTTGCGAAGAATGGAACACCCGTTGGCAATGGTTTTGTGAACATTACAGCCCTTATCCTGATTTATTGAGCTACATCCGCAATACATGTATTACTCCATACTCTCCGAATATTCTGTCCATGCACACGGATAAGTTACTACACTTCGGAACCCACACCACGAACAGGTCTGAGAGTGAGCATAGCCGGTTGAAGAAGGCCTTGGGAAGTACTTCTTCTACTTTTGACACAATCTTCAAAAAGGCTCATGAGATCATGGAAATTCAAATAACAAAAATCAAAGCTAGTATGGAGAAATCAAAAAGCAGAATTCCAAATGATATGAAGACCTGTAATCTGTATCGCGACATATTGGGGCGAGTGTCAAAGGTAGCCTTGAACATCATAAAAGACGAGCGGACTCGTAGTGGGGATAATGTCATGGATCCCTCAGACTGTGGGTGTTACTTCAGGCGAACACATGGACTTCCATGTAGTCACGAGATTGCATGCATACAAAACTCTGGGGGACGGATTGAGCTGTCCTCGTTTCATGCTTTTTGGAAGAAGTTGGACATTGAAGTAGACTACTGTCCAACTGAGCCTTCAATCAATAAAAATTCTTTTGAAGCTATGTGGAATGAACTACAGAAAGCACCTGAACCAATAAAGAGAAAGTTATTCCAAACGATAGATGAAGGGCTACATCCACAAAACAGAGATGCTTCTGAGCCAGATCATATTTCAAAGGCAAACAAACCTCGATCCGCCTGTTCCAGAATACTATCAGATTGAGAGCATACTGACAGATATTTTGGAGTCCCCACTACACCACCCTCCCCTAGCAGCAGGTCTAGATCTTCATTCATTGCATCAACCCAATCGAAGTCCACGCCTAATCCAAAATCAGCTTCAAACACTACACCATCTAGCCCTACTACTCCTACGTCTCTTCCACCACTAGCTGCTTCAAGTCGTGGGAGAGGACGAGGTCGAGGACGAGGACGAGGATGGGGTTGGGGTCGGGGTCGTGGAAAGGGAAATGGACAGCTCAAAGTCACTGATCTACATACTTCTGGGTATACTTTGTCGTTTATGCCTTTCATTGTCCCATTTATTGAAGGCATCACAGATGTGAGAGGTGATGGAAATTGTGGCTATAGAGCTGTAGCAGCGCAAATATATGGAAATGAGGACATGTGGCATCAAGTGAGCTCAGATTGTTGCCTTGAGCTGCATAGTCGCCGCGAGCTTTATCAGAGAGTTATATCCTGGAGGCCTGTAGACGAGCTCTACGATCGCATTGCTTGTTATACCTCCCCGGCTCCTGAATATTACTATATGATACTCCCAGAGCTAGGGCACATCATTGCCACGAGGTATAATGTGGTGTTCGTCTCGTACACGCAAACCAGTGGCTTCACATGCCTTCCAGTGACTGTACCACAAGGAGTAGGATCACCCACATACACACTTGTGTTGGGACATGTGGGAAACCATTTTATATTGGTATGATACTTTAAATTTGTTATATCGTCTTGTACATAATGATTCCTTGGAAATAGAATTCACCTAATATTCGTTATATTTAACTATTTTATTACATTTGCAGCTGCACATGTCAGACACTGATTACCCAATACCATCACCAGCGTTATATTGGGAGAATCAACGTGAACCAATCACAAGTAACCTGGTCATGCCATACAGAGCTCGGATAGACACATTCAATCGACTCTCAAATGCGGCGAACGCAGAAAGAATTTCAAGAAATAGACCATAGTATGTGTGTATCATGTATTGATTTTTGAATTATCCAGTTTGTATGAAGTTTTTTGTTTGGATGTTTGAATTATGCAGCAGACTTGTTAGAAACTTTTTATTTCTTGTGAAAATAGGTGAAACGTATCATGCTATTTCGTGTGAAAATTGGTGAAATGACAATGTTTATTTCGTGTAACATTTTATGAAATGCTCCTGTCATATTTCGTGTAAAATCAGACGAAACACCACGCACTATTTCGTGTATAATAAGGCGAAACAAAAAGTTCAATCCTTTCCCATATTTCGTGTATATTTACACGAAATAAACCCATTATTTTGTGTACGTTTACACGAAACACGCGTGTTCGGCTAAGGGTATTTTGGGCATTAACGTGCCTTGTACAATCCCATGCCTTGCAAATAGAATTAGCCTTAGGGATTAATTTATCTTATATTAAGCCGGATTTTGGCCGGAAAAAGAGAGAGGGAGGAGATTATGGGGAAAGACAGCTCAGGTGAGGTGGGTGGTGTGATGAATGCCACCGCGATTTTTCTTTTTGAAAATCAACAAAACGGAGTCGCCACGCCATTTTTATTTTAAAGGCCAAAACTTTGAAAAATGCCCGAGATTAGAGATTTGGGTTCGGAGGTCACGTTACACTCCGGGAAGAACGTTAGGGTTCACCCGGAATGCCTCGTAAAACGAGTCTTCCTAATTTGAAACCATTTGTGTGTGTGTGTGTGTGTTTTGGTTAGAATAAGTGAAAACTGAGAGAACTAAAACTTGAGAACTCTTTATTAGACCTTAAAAAAGTCCCATGATTTTTGGTATGATTTTAGGGTTGAATTTTGGTAATCAAAAGACTCCTTGAAGTTGAAAATCAATTCTGCCAGAATGAAAAAGGCAGTGGACACTTGATTTTGAAATGGATTTAAGAGCTTTAAAACTTCAGAATCTGAGGAAGATCAGAGAATTAAAGTTGTTCAAAACATCTTAAATAAGGTGACTGCAAAATATTTTTATGATTGGAGATGATTTGAGGGACCAAAACCTTCTGGAAATCTCATATGTGAAATCTGGATTTCCAGAGACTGATAAACTGACTTTTGGAAAATAATTTGAAAAAGGGAGTTATACTCACGCAAAAAATAAAGTAAAAATATTTCTGGAAATCTCTGGAGGTTGGCTACAAAAAGTATTTTGTAGTCAACACCAAATGCCAAGTTTTTCTGTGTAAAAAAAATTAGACAATGGACATAGGTCTTAGAGAAAGGCTACTGGACAGCAACATTCTCAAGAAGAAAAATGTGATTTAAAGGGGGTTTGCATCCATGATTTGTCCCCATTTCCTTAGGCTTTGATTAGTGATTACTAAACATTTTAGTGGTGATCTACTATATCAAGCCATCCTTAGGGTACATTAGGACTTAAAGCACTTCATTTGGTTGGGAAGGGGGAGATTTAACTTTGAAATCAAGATTTTTTGAAAATGGATTTTGGAAAACACTTTTGAGTGAATGAATTTGAGGAAGAACACTTTTAAGTGAGTAAGAAGTAATTTGGACCTTTTAAATGGTCATCCATGGAAATTTATTCCAAGGTGACTACATTTTTAGGTCAAGCAAAGATGAACAACAAACAAGTTGATGAACAAACTACATTTTTGAAGTTTGAAATGCATGCATGGATGAAGGAGTTTAGGGTAAGGAGAAGGAGGGTTTACCAATCTTCTTTGTGTTTATGCTTGAGGTTTGAATTTGAGAGTGATTAGTGAGTGAGATTTGGGAAAATGGTTGAGAAAAAGGTGGCAATTCAAGGGAATTCCCACTGTTTTCTACAATATTTTCGCCAAGGTGCTTGCTGTGAGTGAATTGTTCATGGTTTTTCTGAGACTGAAGGGCTCAATTTATAGGCCTCTGAAAAACTCAGAACCATCCGCGCGGATCAACCCTGCAGCGTGCACTGTTCATTAAATGCAGCTGCAGGCTTTGGACCAAAGGAATATTTTCAAAATTAAGCAACCAGTTTTTGTTCCAGCAGCTTCCATTTCGGGTTTTTCTCTTTTTTAAGATTCTTTTCTTGGTTTAACTTTAAATAGCAATGCCTAATTTACCCTTGCTTTGTTAGAAAAGTTAGGAATTGTTAGAAATGTTAGGAATGTTAGGGCTGTCGTTAATTTTCTAACGAAAATACTAACAACTCAAATTGGAGCACTTACAGTAGCCCCTCGGCGACGGCGCTTTCGAAGGAAGCGGGGTCGTCGATAAGAGTAAGGCTCCATATTTGACAAGAGAATGACCATTTTGGTCGGATGGGACGAGGGGTGACCAAAGTGGTTGAGTGGCTGGACCTGGTGGTAGGCTACCTACGTATCCTTAAGAGGAATCAAGTCGGTCGTAGTTCAGGTCTTTGACCCTGGAGTGACTGTTTTAGGATGTCAACCTGGTGAGCGAGTTCTGCAGTCGATTGCTGAAAGAAACTCTGCTGGGGATAGGATATGACCATTTTGGTCTGATGGCTAGAGCTGTATATCCGCTCTGCTGGGGAAAGGAATGACCATTTTGGTCTGATGGCTAGAGTTGTATATCCGCTCTGCTGGGGAAAGGAATGACCATTTTGGTCTGATGGCTGAACCTAATGGTAGGCTACCTACGTATCCTTAAGAGGAATCAAGCCAGTCGTAGTTCGGGTCTTCCGACTATCTTCAGTCGTCGACCCTAGAGGGACTATTTTAGTGAAGTCGCCCTAAGATGTGACTATTTTTTGGGAAGTCGCCCTAAGGTTTGACTATTTTTGGGAAGTCGCCCTAAGATTTGACTATTTTTGGGAAGTCACCCTATGATTTGACTATTTTTGGGAAGTCGCCCTAAGATTTGACTATTTTTGGGAAGTCGCCCTAAGATTTGACTATTTTTGGGAAGTCGCCCTATGATTTGACTATTTTTGGGAAGTCGCCCTAAGATTTGACTATTTTTGGGAAGTCGCCCTGGTAATGGTTTCGGTTTGTCGAATTAGGGGATGATTGCGATTTATCGCTTTCCTAGTGTTGTGTGTGATAGAGTTTTAGGTGCCTCAAACCTTAATGATGCCGTTTTAGGCGCCTCGAACCTTGATGATGGCGTTTTAGGTGCCTCGAACCTTGGTGATGGCGTCTTAGGTGCCTTGAACCTTGGTGATGGCGTCTTAGGTGCCTCGAACCTTGATGATGGCGTCTTAGGTGCCTCGAACCTTGATGATGGCATCTTAGGTGCCTCGAACCTTGATGATGGCATCTTAGGTGCCTCGAACCTTGATGATGGCGTCTTAGGTGCCTCGAACCTTGATGATGGCATCTTAGGTGCCTCGAACCTTGATGATAGCGTCTTAGGTGTCTCGAACCTTGATGATAGCGTCTTAGGTGCCTCGGACCTTGACAAAGGGTTATCTGGAGGTATCAACTTGTTTTGAAACGATTTCCTTCGATGTTCATATCCTTTCATTGGGGACGGACTCTGAGGGGATAGACAGCCTTTTGGTGGACTTCATTTGAAGGGATCGGTCTTACGTTTGCTGCCGGAGGTGAAAACGAGGGAAGAGATGGAATTCCGTTGTTTTTCGTCGGGGATGAACCTAAGTTGAGGTTCAGTTCAGAAGTATGGACTCGATTCAGGGGTATGAACCTAAGTTGAGATTTAGTTCAGGAGCATGAACCTAAATGGGGAATTAGTTCAGGAGTATGAACCTAAATGGGGACTCAGTTCAGGAGTATGATCCTAAATAGGGACTCAGTTCAGGAGTATGAACCTAAGTTGGGGACTCAGTTCAGGAGTATGATCCTAAGTCGAGGTTTTGTACCTGAGGGAGACTATTTGAGGGCGTTCTTGCTGGGGAAGATTTTAGCTTACGATGATTACCGGGGAAAAGGGTGACCGTGTTGGTCAAGCGGCTGGACCTATGGTAGGCTACCTACGTATCCCGAGTGGGAATCAAGCCTGGACGTAGTTCGAAATCCACTGGGCCCTTTGATAATTCGGAGGCTGTCACCTTAAGGAATTAAAGCTTACGTCGCTATTTGCGGAGATAGAGATAGCTAAAGCTATGGGTAATCATGCAACATTTATGAATGTATGCATATTTTTGAGATATGTTGAGGGACTAACATACCTTTGCTGGAGGCTATCTTCATCCATTTGTGGATATTGGAGGTCGCCTTTGCCGAACTGGAGATATAGGAAGATGTCTTCACGGACTTGATGCACTGTAGGCCTGGAGCCAAGGTGGTGTTGTCCTAATGTGTCTGAGGCCAAAATGGTGCAGGATGGAGGTGTCTGAATCAGGCTAAAGTTGACTTTAGGTGTCCGAGCACAAGCTGACGTGGGCTTGAGGGGTTTGAACCAAGAGGGTGTTGACCTGAGGTATCAGTCATCTGGGTAGTTCCGTTGAAGTCATTGGAATTACGCTTCGGTGGAGACCATCCTCGCTGCGGAGAGGCTTCGGGTAGTGATGGAAAACTGGTCTTTCGTGCTTGAATTGCTACATTTGTTAGTAGAGGGACAAATGCACATATGACATTCATGATGATGGATGCATGCATGGAACTAAAATGATTCGCGATCGCTTAGGGTTTTTTTTTTTTTTTATTGATTCATGTTTTGCATGGTACATGAGCCCTGGGGAGATTTTTTTGGGGATGCATGTGGTGAGAGGGTTTGTAAGTGTTGTAGACTTTTTGGGACAAGCTTTGAGCTGGTGGGGTGATATCCTTTGGCCGCGGACTGAATTGCATGTCATTGATGAGGTCTTGTTGTAGGTCAGCAGTATCATGCGGACCTTAATTTTGATCTTGGGATGAAGTTGGATTTGAACCCCGGGTCTCGATTGAAATTTCTTTTCAGTCTCGGACATTTGAAGCTGATGCTGACAGGCTCTAGCATCAAAGTATGTTGATATGAATGAACCCCCTTTCGCTTGGGTTAGTTGTGACTTGACATAAATTTGGAGAATGACTTGGCGAAATGCTGATATGAGGAGATTCCCAGTTCTCAACCTTTGATGGATGCAGGGAGTTGCCATTTACCAAGTTCTAAAGCCGAAACTCCAAGATAGTTGTTGAGGTGACTTGGCCTTTCTTCTGAAGATAGGTGTGACTTGATAAAGCCCCATTCCGTGGAAGAGACATGGCGAAAGCCACGGAATCTTTCTATGAATGATTTGATGAAGCCCCAGGTTCGACAAAGCGTCACTACGGAGGTCCAATTAAAGGTTTGACTGTAAAACTGACATACTGATGAAGTACCGGGCCAAATCGATCAACGTGAGAGCCCTCAAGGTGAAGTTGTAGCATTACTTCATGAAGTGAGAAACCCATCTTTGATAACAACTAGAATCCTCGAGGCGAAATTGGCAACAACCATACAACTAGAATCCTCCCTTCGAAGGGTGTCTTTCATATGGGAACTGTTAGCCATAGTGGCACTTGGCTTGTTCATGGCTTCAATCATATTCACCCTACGGTTTTTTCCCAGGGAATGGATTATTGACTGTATTGGGTCCTTGGAGTACCCTTTTCGGTCAGTTCTCACACCGCCCTTTATCAGGAGCATACTAGTGGGAAGCACAGAGTTTAGTTGTGTCCAAAGGGGCATCGGGATCCATGGGCTGATGGTTGTCTGGTCAAACCTTCCTTCACAAATCCCTGAAAGACGTCGATCAGAGGCATTCCGAAATCTTCAAGCTTAAGGCTTCGCGACATGGGCACATTACCTTTCCTTGGCACGAAAGGAGTGGCATTGTCGCAATCCTGTCCCGAATAGGGCTGGGCAGGAAGCTCGGTATCTGTAAGCAGTTGCAACAACTTGCTGCTGATTGTGAGCCCTCTCAAATTTAGCCCCGGAATTGACCATTGCCTGCAGATCCGGATAGGGGAAATTGGTAAGTGAGGCCCTTAAATGCGGCTTCAAGCATGACTGGAAGATGTCTAACTGCTCCTCGTCAGAGGGAGGGATGGCCATTTCACTGAGCTTCAAGTTCCACCTTTTATAAAAATCCCCAATATTCTCATCTGGGTGCTGCATCGTCGTCTGCAGGTCAACTCTGTTTGTCTCTCATTCCAAGTTGGCTTTATACTTATCTGTGAAAGTGTTGGTGATCTGTTCCCAAGTAGCCCTGAACTTGGGTTTCAACTGAAAGAACCACTTTAGAAGCCCCTAGTTTTAAGGAGAAGAAGTCACCGACCGCCGGTTTGTGCATCCTTTGGCTTTGTAGGTGTCAAGGTGGATCTTGGGACAGCAGCCCATCAAACAAATTTCTCGGCATCACGAACTTGTGCGGTAGAGGCATAATGGAATCGGGATCTACGGGCCGGGGCGGCCTTCTTTCGTGTCGCCTAGGCGACTGCGCTTTCATCTCCTTATGCCGTTCCATGAACCAAAGCCGATGAGGGTCCTAAGTGGTGGAACCAGAGTGTTCAAGCCAGTGATCGTGCTGGAGAGAGAGGTTACCATTGGCAGCACGCTGGCGGAAAGTATGGCAGGGCCTGGGGGCATAGGTGTAAACCTGTCCTTAGCCCAAATTACTCTGGGGAGTGTGAGTAGGAGCCTGGTCAAAGGGATAGAACCCAGCGGCTTGCTGTTGACTTCCAATTGGCAAAGAGGGTAATGGTAGACTTGAGGTGGCCGGGTAGCTCGAGTTTCCAGGAAACTTAAATACGGGTTGTGACCTTTGATTGTTGAACTGCATGCATGCCTGGCTGGGGTGATGGTGTATAACCGGGAGGATACTGTGGTCCGGTGATTCTGATGAGACAGGGATTAGGGGCTTGGTGGCCCATTGATCCCTGAGTGAGAAATGGGTTTGTGGAAGCTGTGTTAGGAGCAGCTGAACTAGCATCATTCTGTTGTCCCGAACCAAACTGTGGTGGCATCCCAAACTGTTGTTGTGGCACTCTAACTGTTGTTGTGAAGGTCCGGCTTGATCGTTTCCGAACTGAGATGGGATCCCAATTTGTTGTGGCATTCCAAGGTACCCCCAACCATGAGAAGACATTTCGTACTGATTTTGTTCCCACTGAGGAACTGCGAACTGATTCGTCCCGTCAGGTTGCATGGATCCAGTGGTCTGTAGTTGGGGAGCTGGCTGACCCAAAGATCGAGGAGATAGTACCATATGAGGCTAGTGGTGGCATCCTGGAGTAGCCTGGGCGACCCAGAGTGGGATTGGGGGTTTGCTGTCCCGTTGAGGCGGTCATGAAGGGATCTTGTGAGACTTGTACGGTGCCGGGGACTGGCTGTCTTGAACTGGGTTGCTGTCGAGGCATTCCAAACTGCTGGGGCTGAGAAGTTCAAACTGATCCATAGTTGACCGCCGTCCCAAACCCAACTGAGAAGTCATACCAAGCTGATGTAACTGAGAAGCCCCTGACTGATCTGTACCGAGCTGCTGAGGTATACTAAACTGCTGCAACATACCGAGTTGACCCCAACTGCATTGAGGCACACCATACTGGCCCAAATAGGACTGAATTCAATTTGTTTCCCCAACGACGGTCCTGCATCGAATCGCGAATGTATACTGCATCGAGGCCGAAAGGATGGGCCGATTCACAAAGTTGAGAAGAGTGTGGCCCGATGGAGGTTCCATGTGAGGAAGGTGGTGGCATTCGGCGGTAGTCTGTCTGGCCAAGATAGGGATGGGGATCCTCTTCCTCTTCTACCGTGAAAGTCCCATCGGGGTTGAGGGCAATCGTCAAACCAAAATTCCTGACACCTTCCAAGGATGAACATCGAAACCTCATTCTGATTGGCACAAGGAGTTTTATGGACTCGGATTCCAATATTAGCCATAGAAATATGATGAATCTCTGGCCTTGGTTAAAATTTCGTCCTAATCAAAGAACTGCACTTGACAAGCCCATGACCAACATGGCGATCAAATCTCACTTTGCTTGGCGGAGCCTTGGTCTGAAGAGATGTGTTTGCGAAGTCTTGATTTTGAAGAAGTGACTTGGCAAAGCCTCAGTCTCATGATTGTGAATCTGACACAATTAGAGAGGCTTCAACCTGGTAGGTATTGCAGACTGATACTGAAATGAGTCTAAACAAAGACCCAACCCATCTTGTAGCAAAGTGAAGAACCATCGTGGACCTAGCGTGACCAGAGAAGCCCCACTCTAAAGAAATGGCTTGACGAAAGTCCTCCCTTAAAGAGCACAGTGCAGCTCTAATGCAAATTGAATTGTCATGTAGCAAAAGAGGCAACCCATCCTTCTATATTTACTTTATTATTTTCTTTAGTCAATTAGTCAACCGGAATAAAATGTAAAAGAAAGACAATTTAGGAATGTATACCTGCAGGGGCATATTTTCGAAAAGTGGGGATGAATCCCCAATTTGTATTATTTGATGGCCTCATTTGATGAAGGCACAAAACAACTCGCTTTGGGTTTGACTCTTTTGAGAGAGCATACGTGTAGAAAGGTTTGTAAAAGTGTATGGAAGCCCCTGCTGACAGAAAATTAGTGTTTAGCTCTATTTTTCCTATAATGTAGAAAAAGAAGACTTGTCGAGACATCTAAAAACATGTTTTATTCAAAATGATCACAAGATTGCTTAAAACCCTTTATTAATGTTCAGGTTATTCAAACCCCTAATCTCGATATGAACAAACATTTTGATTAATCATGAGGAGAAAGTCGACCAATACCAAGGGTAAAGTTGGCGAATTGTGAAGAAAGATTGTGTATAGGAGAGGCTATTGATGAGATCGAATTTTCTTGGGATTTGGATGTGTTTATGACCGGACCATTTCTGGTTGCCTACGTTCCCCTTATTATAAGGAGCTCAGGTCGCCGTAGTTCGGGCTCGAACTGTGTTTGGCTTTGGGAAAGGGTATGAACATTTGTGGTCCATTTGGTGAAAAAGGCTCGGATGGGAACCTTGGATGATAAGGTACGAGCCTTGAGATGTTCCTTGACAAGTCGTTTTATGACGGCTTCTTCCGTGATTTCATTGCTTCTTGATCATCATCCTTCATCGGGGAAGAAAGATTTTGAATGCAGCTTAAGGGCTTATGATGTGTTTTTGCCATTGTTTTAACTGCTCCCTTGTTGTCGACAACTTCCGTTCTTCGGGCTTTAATTTTGCACATATGTCAAGCCTCTGATCGGCTGGCGGTGGCCGGGCCCTCGCCTCATTTTTTTTTTTTTTTTTTGAAGTTTTTGTTTTTTTTTTATTTGAAGCTTTTGCTTGAGCCCCCCCCCCTTTTTTTTAAGCACTTGAGGACGAAGGCAAGCCTCTGCTTGAACTTTCTTGATGCACGGGAGGCGGAGGCAAGCCCTTGGTTTTTTGCCGACATGGGGTCAATCTTCCGATGCTGAGTGACCTTTTGTTGTTCTTCGATGCTGCCGCCGTCGTTGACTTGGTCAAGGTTATGATGGGGACATGTTTTGGAAAGTGTATGGCTTGATGGAGGCCTTTGTGAGGTAAGGAAAGTGTATAGGGAGGGCATTAGTTGACTTTCTCGCACCAATTAATTAAAATCTTAATCATTTCCAGAGATTATTTGTTGAGCAATGCGAGTGATCATTTAAAATAAAACCATTTCATTAAATGTAATGTAGGTGTGCAAATAATGTCTCAAGTCTAGCGAGAAAAGAAAAAGACTCTTTTATAGAAAATTTTAAGATTAACTACAATGTCCAAGGAGGACTTGATTGGACGAAGAAAGTACTAGAACCTACGAAGGTTGACTAAAAGACTGTTTTAATATTAAAGGATGGGTAGCCCCTAGTCTAGCTACTCTTTGTTGTTGGACCACGTCTCTACCCTTCAGCATTGGAAGCAAATTCCTCATGAAGCTATGACAGACTATGCTCGCCTTTGGTAACTTCAGGAATTCCCCGCTCACCGGCCCTGACGGTTGCCTTATCTGTCATTAGATCAAGAGTTCAAAACACTTCACCAAATCCGGCCATGGTCACATGCTTGTTGCCGTCAAACCAGCCGTTCTCCACATTTGTTGCGACTAAATCATCTGGCTTGGAGCTTGAATCATAAAACTCAATTATGTTTACACTCGTGTTATTTGGGAAATGATCATTGGCAGGATTGAGATTACTGAGGCGCTCGAGTTTGCCCTTCTTAATTAACCCCTGAATTGCCTTTCTCAAAGCTGTACAGTTGTCGGTTATATGACCGTGATACTGGTGGAAAGCACAATGCTTAGTGGTGTCCAAAGGGATTTTGGGATCCTTGGGCTGATAGTTTCTCATGGGTTCGAGGAGACCCTGCTTTAACAAGCTATTTAAAACTTTGCTTAAGGGAACACCCAAATCCTCTGGATGTGGTTTCTTCTTTGGGGGAGAATAAACTCTTAGTGCTCTTTGATTCGAGATTTGGTCATTGACTTGGTCACCATTCTGAACAGGGTTTACCGGTTTTGGTCCATTGGGGCGCTCTAGCTTGCCTGCTTCGATTAACCCTTGAACCGCTCTCCTCAAGACTATGTAGCCGTCGGTTGTGTGGCCATAATGATTATGGAAGGCGCAGTGCTTACTCATGTCGAGGGGTGCATTTGAGCTCCTTGGATGGTAGTCCCTGAGAGGCTCCAAAAGGCCTTCCTTTACTAAACCCTTGAAAATTAAACCCATGGGCATCCCAAAATCATCAAAATGTTCTCGTTGCCTTAGAGGACCACCATTTCTTGGTTGCTTTTGGATGCCGTCAATTGTACACAATGCCTTTTTTCCTTTAATGGATGTTGCAGTCGTGTTGGAAGGGTAAGGTTTATAGCGGTGAGACATGTTCCGACCCGTAGTGCTTCCCCGTGCACGAACCCTTTTGATGTAACCATCGATGTAAGCGTCGAGATTTAACTTTTGGTAAAACTCATTTGTGTCAGATACACAAGATTGGTATGGTGAGACGGCCCGAGTCGAGCGATCGTCGATACTCTCGTTGCTAGGCTTTTCTTGTACCTTCTTAATTGGTTCTACCAATAATCCGTTGGACGAGTCAATAGGAACACTAGGACTGCACGACCCCGCCACAAGATTGGCGTTAGTAAATGAAACCATAGTTGGAAGTACTCTGGTGGGAGGGATGACAGTCTGAGCATTAAAATCGTGACCGTAACCCTCCTCATAAAGCATGGCAGTTGCCGACGATGAGGATATATGGCTCGTAATGGGTGGATACCAGGGAGCAGTGAGTGTGGATCCAAAAGGCTGCTGAAGACATGAGGTTTGAGGCATCGTAACAGTAGGATCGAATGTGTCTTGACCACACTGAGGAACGTGACTACAAGGGTAATGTGTATACTATACTTGATGAGCAGAAGCAGCTTGCGTAACAGCCGGGTGGAGAATTTGATGAGGAGCATTTGACCTTGTCGGACTTCCCAATCGGAGGGGCGGGGTAGAGCTTGGAGGATATTGTGAATACGGTGAGCCTGATGAAGTGGTGATAAAAGCCTGGTGGCCCATGTGATCTTGCAGTATCATAGGGGCAAGTGTGCTTTGAGAATTGGAGGAAGCAAGCTGGCCCCCTCTGAACCATGGAGCCCGAGAAGCGAACCGTCCCATTCCGAGATGATGACCCGAACTGCATCGATGTTGTGAAGTAGTAAACTGACCCCTTCCAAGCTGATGACCCGAACTGCATCGATGTTGTGAAGTAGTAAACTAACCCCTTCCAAGCCGTGGGTGAAAGCCAACCGATTCAATCCTGGTGGTGAGACTCCGAGAGGCACCGGGGCGGGTTGACCTAGATCGGACTGTTGAGGAGTATCGAGCCGTAGGGGCCGAGATGTACCGAATCGACCAATTCCTGCATCGATGGCCCGGGCCGGGACCGAGGTTTTGGAGTAGCGAATCGACCCATTCCAAGCCGCGGCGAAACAGATCGATTGAAACCCAAAGGTGAAAACTGAGAGGCGTCGGGGGGAAGTTGACCAAGATCGATATGATGAGGCCGAGAGGCAGGCTGAGTGATAGGCTGGGGGATGCTTGGCCCATTAGTAGTTCCACACGAAAGTGAACAGGGCATTTGACGGTAGTTGGCATGTTCGAGAGGGTAATTAGTTCCAATCTTCGCATCAACCGTAAAGGTTCCATTAGGGTTGCGAACAATTGCTAGCCCCTGGGTTCTGATACTTTCCAATAACTGACTGATCTGAGCCTCTTGATGTTGTCTTATCTGTTCCAACATCTGATTCCACCGTTCGGCATTTTGCGGATTTTCTGGTGCGGAGTTGTACGTCCCCACCGTTCTCCTCTCGAGTTGGCCATTCAAACTTTGAGCTGAAGCGAAGGAGGAAACCGATGAAGTATCTGACTCCGGAATGACTGAGCTGAACAAACAATGACCCGGGGTCTTGATCCAAACTTTGCTTACTGTGGAAGGCACAAAAGGGTGTGGTTCAGACTCGGGAAAGCGAAACAGGTTGGTGTTAGGGCTTAGGGCTCATGCAACATGCAGTTATTTGTTCTTGTTTACTTAAAATGTGTTTTATTAACCTAAGCGGTTGGAAAAGATTGCTCTTCTTTTTCGCAAACTACTCTGAATCCTGGATCAGTGGGCCCCATCACTACGCCTGCGGACCCTCAACCTGTTGTAGGGTTTCGAGGGTCCATGCGCAGCGGAATAAGCAATAACTCGAAAAACCCCAAGCCCTAGAATCCGTTCTAGATGAATAATTAAGAGAGATGAAATAGAATTACCAACCTTGAATGCTTTTGCCTTTGATAAACTTGACCCAACTCCAGATTGAATGATCTTGTTAATCCTCGATGAACGAACGGGAATCACGAACCAAAGATCTTGATGAACAAAGATCCTCTATGTTTATCCACGCGCGGAACGAACCCTAGAACTCTTCTAGTAGGATTGCTAGATCCAATTGATTGAAACACCTTTCAATCAATGAAGAACAATGGATTTGGTGGTGTTTGATTCTCAATTCTCAATTGAAATCTCCCACTCTAAGTGTTTCTCTCAAGCCAAAACGTTCTCTTGACGGCTAGGGCAACCAGGGGTGAGTATTTATACGTTATAAAACTTTTCCCCTCGCGAAAACCCTAGTTTTAAGTCAATTCCGTCGCTCAGCCGCCTGTGGACGAGTCGTCCCCCTGTGGGACGAGTCGTCCCTCGGCACCCGGCTTTCGACCGCTTCCCTTTAAGGGGAATAGTTGGTTACGGCCTGGGACGAGTCGTCACCTGAGAACAAAAACTCCATATTCTTCATTTTTGACAATTCGTTCGATGCGTGTGACCCCATAGGACCATACTATGTTGGCAATGAGTCCGATCACATCGATCCTCATAAGACATGAGCGGACTCTAGCAAGCCATCATGCCTACCCAAATAGTATAATATCAAGTTCGATTTTCCTACATAGAACATATCACAATCCCATTGTCACACGATGTTATATTGAACATGAGTCATGGTCCACGTCAACTCATATTGTTCAATGCTTTCTCGTTACCAAGTAAATTGATTAATCGAATGATATTAATCACATTAATTCATTCGGGCATGGCCATGCACTACATCAATCTTACTTACGAGTGGCCTAGCAAACATCTCTCTTTACGAGGGACAATTTCCATCTTGACTTATCATTCTTCCCAACAAGAATCATACCATGCCAATGATAGCCCTTATTGTCATCCGGTTAAAGACAACGTTAAACTATATCAAACATGATATTCATCGAGCGGAAGACGATGATAATCTCAGGTCAAAGGATATCAATGATATGACTATATGAGATTTAATTATGACATATGACCATGACATAAATCTCATAATGGGTCAAGTCCAGTACCTTGTTCTCTAACAAGTACCCATGAATCTAATGTGCATCTCCATGCATATAATCATCACATGATTATCCATTAGACTTCATACTAGTGCTTCATAAGTACTAGGGACACGATTATTATAACTAAACATGCAAACACATATAATAATCAAAGAAGCAATCTCATATATAAATGAACAATGACATTACATAAAGGTCTATCTCTATAGGCCTAGGGCACTAACACCTACAGTCTCCCACTTGCACTAGGGCCAATCATTCATGTATCTTATATCCATGGACCTAACATGACCATCATGTTTAGCTCGTGGCAAATGCTTGGTGAGAGGGTCCGAAATGTTGTCATCCGTTGGTACCTTGCATATCTTAACGTCTTCCCTTTCACAGATTTCTCAAATGAGGTGGAAACGTCTTAGAATGTGTTTGGATCGTTGATGTGATCTTGGTTCCTTTGCTTGCACAATTGACACCACAATTGTCACAACAAAGTTCCACCGGATTAGTGATACTTGGAACAATTCCAAAACACTAATGAACTTTTGATCCAAACTGCCTTTTCTAGCTACATCATATGTTGCTAAAATCAAGCCCTAGAAGTAGAATCGGCCACGATTTTCTGCTTGGAACTCTTCCAATAAAATCGCACCTCCAATAAGCATAAACACAAATCCTAATTGCGATTTAATTAACTTTGTCAGTTTGGAAGTTAGCATCCGTGTAACCTTTACAACAAGATTAACTTCCAACCTTTCAAATACCAAGAACGTATCCTTAGTTCTTCTTAAGTACTTTAAGGATCGTCTTGGACCGCCATCTAATGGTTCTCACCAGATCGTATTGGTATCGACTCATCATGCTCAAAGCATATGAGACGTCGGTGTCTAGTACAAATCATGGCATACATGACAGATCCAAATGCCGGAGCATATGGAACTTCATTCATTCTCTTTTGCTCATCAGTTGTCATGGGACACTGAGTCTCGCTAAGAGTAATACCATGACCCATTGGCAAGTTACCTTTCTTAGAATCATCTAAGAACCTTGTCAATGTGAGTATTTTGACTCAAACCAATTTATCCTTTTAAATCTATCTCTATAGATCTTGATACCAAGGATGTAAGCGGATTCACCCATATCATTCATTGAGAAACCTTTCCTTGACCAAGACTTGACAGTCTTAAGTGTCGGAACTTTGTTTTTCAATGAGTAAGATATCATTGTCATATAACAATAGAAATAATACTATGCTCCCACTGAATTTCATGTATACACAAAGTTCATCTTCGTACTTGATGAAGTCAAACTCTTTGACCGATTCATCAAAATGAAGATTCCAATTCCTCGAAGCTTGCTTCAACCCATCTCATGGATATCTGCAACATGTATACTTTATTAGAATTTTTTGGATTGACAAACCTTCGGGTTGTGTACTGTACACATCCTCAAGTAGGTTTCCGTTAAGAAACGCTGTTTTGACATCCATTTGTCATATCTCATATTCACAATATGCGATAATGGCAATTGAAACTCTAATAGATTTCGGCATTGTAACGGGCAAAAAGGTTTCAACATAGTCAATACTATGAATTTTCCTAAATCCCTTTGCTACAATCCTTAGTCATGAAAGTATACACCTTCCATCCATGTCGGTTTTCTTCTTGAAAACCCATTTGCACCCTATGGTTTTTACACCTTCAGGTAGCTCAATCAAGTTTCAAACTTGATCATCAGACATGGATTGTAATTCGGACTCCATGGTTCCTAACCATTTATCCGAATTAGGAGTGGACATCGCCTCTAGATAGTAAGTAGGATCGTCATTCTCAATAACTTCCACTTTGTTACTTTCCGATATGAGAGATCAATATTTCTCGTGTTCGGATCGTAACCTATCCAATCTACGATGGACATGTGTAACTTGAACCGGTTTCACAACTCCTTGTGAACTTGGTTCCATCTCTACTCTTGGTTCCAGGTTATTTTCGTGTTCTTGAACTCTTCAAGATCAATTTTACTCCCGCTAGTTCCGTTATTGAGAAACTGTTTCTCAAGAAACGAATCATATAGAGCAACAAACACTTTGTTCTCATTGCGGTTGTAAACCGATATCTCGAATTAACCTCGTCGCATTTGGTGCTAACTTATAAAAGACAGTCTCTTTACATAAGATTCGCAACCCCAAATCTTCATGAAAGACATTCTTCCATGCCACATCTCATGTGGGGACTTAGGAATCGATTTAGTAGGGACACAATTCAAAGGTAACCGCATTATTTCTAATGCATATCCTCAAAAGGAAATAGGAAAGTCAACTTGACACATCATCGAACGAACCATGTCATACAAGGTTCAATTCCTCCTCTCAAACACACCATACAATGTGGTGTTCCGGTGGAGTCAACTCAAACGATTTCACGCTTTGAGATGATTGTCAACCTCTTGGCTCAAATATTCATTACATCGATCTAATCGAAGTACTTTAATAGTTTTGCCAAGATTGGTTTTTGTACTTCATCTTGAAATATTCGAAATATCTCAAACGATTCACCTTTGGACTTCATCAGTAGACATAGTCATATCTAGATAAGTAACCGGTGAATGTGATGAAATACCGAATTCCTCCCCTAGCAATGCTACTTAATAGTCCATATACATCTCATGTATAAGGGCCAATAAGCCACTACCCTCCCACTACTCTTAGTGTAGGATGGTTTGGTCATTTTACCAAATAAACGAGATTCACATACCTCAAATGATTCATAATCATATGAGTCTAAATGTCTATGTTAATGGAGTTTAGATTATACGTTTCTCATTTATATGACCAAGCCGGCAATGCCATGTGAACGTGTTGTTCACATCATTCGGTTTAGATTTCACGCTTATATTATAGATATCTTCAATATTATTTTGTATCTTAACATCAAGGATATGAAGACCATTCAATGATATATGCATTACAATAATGCATATCATTAAATAAATATAAAGCTTCTTATTCTCAATAAGAAAATTTATATCCTTCATCATCCTCATAAGAAACAAAATGATACTCCTACTCAAATTAGGAACGTAGTCACACTTGTTCAAAACAAGTACTAGTCCACAAGGTAAAGTGACTTCATAAGTCCCTACGGCTAATGCAGCAACTCTTGCTTCATTACTACGCATAGGTTTAATTCGCCTTCTTTGACTAGCTTTCTATTCTTTATTTCTTGCACATTTAAACAAATGTGGGATCTATATCCTGTATCATATACCCAAGAACAAGAAGTCGAAAGGAAAATATCTATCATATAAATATTTGAAGTAGTAGCAATCAAATTGCCCTTCTTCACCTTTTAGGCCTTCCTTATTAGCCTTGCAACTTTGCTTCCAATGACAATCTCATTGCAGCGGTAGCAAACTGCATCCTTTTGAGACACTTTGGGTTTAGCCTCTTCGGCTTTGGCAACTTTTGCCCTAGGTTTAGCAACCTTTGCTTTACCTTCTTGCCTTCCCTTTTGAACCCCTTTCTTGTGTTAACCATTAACACACTTGCGGATTGCTCCTTTTTCATCTCATGCATTAAAAGCCTTCACCACAACATATATCTTTTGTCTAGCTTGCACTTGGAACATTTCCTTTTGTGCGTTGTGCTAGAACAAAAGCAATTTCCACGTGTTCAAGGTTCTTCTTAAGAGCCTTTAAACATGGTGGCAAGTATAGGGCAAACAACATCATAGGAGTCATCTAAATGTTTCTTATGTTGCTCCTTACCCGCCCTTTGCAACGTTTGCGGTGGGTTCAAGAGAATAGATTCGTCCAAGAACGTACAATTTTGCTTAAGAACTCTTCTTGAGCATCCGATCAAATCGAGAATAACTTGTACCGTTCTTTTCGAACTTGTCCTTCATAAGGACGAATCGCAATAATAAGGATTAATTATAGTTTAATGCTATTTCTACAACAAAATATGCAACACATATGAACACATATAAGTACCGATTTCATTTAAGAGATTAAATAACGTATTTCATAAATACTCCCACTAAATTATATAACCTTCTTATGCAAATATGTATAATATAATTTAATAGGCTAAGACCCAACTTTAATTTAATTTCAAGCTCGGCTATGGCACGACCGGCTCAAAATTAAACTAAAAAGGTAGATAACATTTATCAATCATATCTATATATGACTCTTAGATCATTATGAGATTATAGACATCATATGTCACATGTTTCAATCTCATCTTATGCCTTAGGCCCAAAACCGTTTTGATAGCCTAATTGAGTTCAACCATGTTAAACGTATAGCAACCACTATTTTGCTCATCTTGATCATACAAAGATAGAATTAATGCACCTCGCTATGGCGAGCCCACATAAAACTACCCGTGTACTCACAAGTGTTTAAACATGGGTGGCATAAAACAAACTCAAATTACAAAGAAGGTTCAATTTTTCATGCTTATCAATTACATCCCAAGGTTGATTCATGAAAACTATATGAACATAATTATGAACATGGAATGATGCCACACATATTACATTTGATCAGTAATTACTAGTACGCGGCCACGTGCTCCAAGATTATCCCACACTTCCATCGAAGTGCACGTGGGGAAAGGTTTTGGTGTCCGGCCCAATATACCAAGTAATACATCACAAATATCCTAGATTAATCACATTAATCATATCAATGAAATTGACATCCCATAATCTAGATTAATCATATTAATCATATATATTACAATTTCATAATCATGGTATATCTATATATACTATTACTTCTCAAGTAAAACTCATACAATTTCATATTCTAGATCATGCACATCATGAAAATTCATATAATCATATTACATAATTATCATGATTATCTAACTAAGCATCATGAACGGGGCTACGATACCACCGTAGGGTTTCGAGGGTCCATGCGCGGCGGAATAAGCAATAACTCGAAAAACCCCGAGCCCACAGAATCCGTTCTAGATGAATAATTAAGAGAGATGAAATAGAATTACCAACCTTGAATGCTTTTGCCTTTGATAAACTTGACCCAACTCCAGATTGAATGATCTTGTTAATCCTCGATGAACGAACGGGAATCACGAACCAAAGATCTTGATGAACAAAGATCCTCTATGTTTATCCACGCGGAACGACCCCTAGAACTCTTCTAGTAGGATTGCTAGATCCAATTGATTTAAACACCTTTCAATCAATGAAGAACAATGGATTTGGTGGTGTTTGATTCTCAATTCTCAATTGAAATCTCCCACTCTAAGTGTTTCTCTCAAGCCAAAACGTTCTCTTGACGGCTAGGGCAACCAGGGGTGAGTATTTATACGTTATAAAACTTTTCCCCTCGCGAAAACCCTAGTTTTAAGTCAATTCCGCGTCGATCCAGCCGCCCAGGAGACGAGTCGTCCCCTGTGGGACGAGTCGTCCCCCGGCACCCACTGAATCCGCTTCCCTTTAAGGGGAATAGTTGGTTACGGCACGGGGACGAGTCGTCCCGAGAACAAAAACTCCATATTCTTCATTTTTGACAATTCGTTCGATGCGTGTGACCCCATAGGACCATACTATGTTGGCAATGAGTCCGATCACATCGATCCTCATAAGACATGAGCGGACTCTAGCAAGCCATCATGCCTACCCAAATAGTATAATATCAAGTTCGATTTTCCTACATAGAACATATCACAATCCCATTGTCACACGATGTTATATTGAACATGAGTCATGGTCCACGTCAACTCATATTGTTCAATGCTTTCTCGTTACCAAGTAAATTGATTAATCGAATGATATTAATCACATTAATTCATTCGGGCATGGCCATGCACTACATCAATCTTACTTACGAGTGGCCTAGCAAACATCTCTCTTTACGAGGGACAATTTCCATCTTGACTTATCATTCTTCCCAACAAGAATCATACCATGCCAATGATAGCCCTTATTGTCATCCGGTTAAAGACAACGTTAAACTATATCAAACATGATATTCATCGAGCGGAAGACGATGATAATCTCAGGTCAAAGGATATCAATGATATGACTATATGAGATTTAATTATGACATATGACCATGACATAAATCTCATAATGGGTCAAGTCCAGTACCTTGTTCTCTAACAAGTACCCATGAATCTAATGTGCATCTCCATGCATATAATCATCACATGATTATCCATTAGACTTCATACTAGTGCTTCATAAGTACTAGGGACACGATTATTATAACTAAACATGCAAACACATATAATAATCAAAGAAGCAATCTCATATATAAATGAACAATGACATTACATAAAGGTCTATCTCTATAGGCCTAGGGCACTAACACCTACACCTGTAACCTCGAACAAGGGTTCCGTAGGGCAAGCAGGTCCCACCGACCGAAAAGAAAAACGATCCTAAAGTCTGGCGGGTAATCTAGTCTTAACGAGCATTCGATGTAAATTACGGACAAAGCTGACGTCAAAGGTCAAGATCATGTCCGGAGAGCTCGACGAAAAGTCGGCATGGCTCGGACTGATAAACGTCCATAATTGATCTTGACTCGTCGTTAGTTAGGCCGTAATTAGACATGGAACAATCATTAATCCTTGATGACTCAGTGTCATGCCGGGAGTCGGTGCATAAGTTGTGCCAGTCAAAGTCAACGTCAAGGCGCCAGTCAATATCTGGTCAAAGTTCGTGGTGGAAAACCGGCATGACTTCGACTGATTAAGGTCCCCGAAAGATATTGACTTGGTATGTCGACTAAGGCTTGACAGGAAAGGTGTATACACAGACCGGGCATGACACGGACCAGACTAAAAACCAACCGGGTCTCGGACAAAGTGTGTCACGGACAAGTGCATGGTCGACACGAGGCTCCAAGGGATGTTTGGGTAGTCCCGTGCTCGCACCGAGAGGCGTAATAAGGCCAAATGGGCTGCTACTGGGATTTCCCCGGGTTAAGGACGTAGTGTGCAGTGTAGGGCCAAGTGCGCGTAGTGTGCAAGCAGTCTATCTTCTTTTTCTGAGTAAAATAGAAATAAAGAGAATGATGCATGCAAAAAATGATTTTTTTTTTTAAATCTTTTTTTTTTTGAAAATTTTTTTTTGAATTTTTTTTTGAATTTTTTTTTGGAAATTTTTTTTTTGAAAGCAAATAAACACATAAGCACATAGGCATAAAAATTCAAACAGTTAAGAAAATGATTCCGACAGTCAAAATATCGATTCTTCCGGGACAGTCAAAACAACACGAAATGTGCAAAACGAACACACACACAATACAAATGATTTCAAATGCCGGGACGGAAGTTTAACCCACTAAAGCTTTTCTTTTTTTCCTTTTTTTTTTGAAAAAGTTTTTTTTTTTAAAAAAAAAAAGATAAAGCCATTTTTTTGTCCCCAGCGGAGTCGCCACTGTGATGAATGCCACCGCGATTTTTCTTTTTGAAAATCAACAAAACGGAGTCGCCACACCATTTTTATTTTAAAGGCCAAAACTTTGAAAAATGCCCGAGATTAGAGATTTGGGTTCGGAGGTCACGTTACACTCCGGGAAGAACGTTAGGGTTCACCCGGAATGCCTCGTAAAACGAGTCTTCCTAATTTGAAACCATTTGTGTGTGTGTGTGTTTTGGTTAGAATAAGTGAAAACTGAGAGAACTAAAAATTGAGAACTCTTTATTAGACCTTAAAAAAGTCCCAAGATTTTTGGTATGATTTTAGGGTTGAGTTTTGGTAATCAAAAGACTCCTTGAAGTTGAAATCAATTCTGCCAGAATGAAAAAGGCAGTGGACACTTGATTTTGAAATGGATTTAAGAGCTTTAAAACTTCAGAATCTGAGGAATGTCAGAGAATAAAAGTTGTTCAAAACATCTTAAATAAGGTTACTGCACAATATTTTTATGATTGGAGATGATTTAAGGGACCAAAACCTTATGGAAATCTCAGATGTGAAATCTGAATTTCCAGAGACTGATAAACTGACTTTTGGAAAATAATTTGAAAAAGGGAGTTATAATCACGCAAAAAATAAAGTAAAATTATGTATGGAAATATCTGGAGGTTGGCTACAAAAAGTATGTTGTAGTCAACACCAAATTCCAAGTTTTTCTATGTCCAAAAAATTAGACAATGAACAGAGGTCTTAGAGAAAGGCTACTGGACAGCAACATTCTCAAGAAGAAAAATGTGATTTAAAGGGGGTTTGCATCCATGCTTTGTCCCCATTTCCTTAGGATTTGATTAGTGATCACTAAACATTTTAGTGGTGATCTACTATATCAAGCCATCCTTAGGGTACATTAGGACTTAAAGCACTTCATTTGCTTGGGAAGGGGGAGATTTAACTTTGAAATCAAGATTTTTTGTATGAAAATGGATTTTGGAAAACACTTTTGAGTGAATGATTTTGAGGAAGAACACTTTTAAGTGAGTAAGAAGTAATTTGGACCTTTTAAATGGTCATCCATGGAAATTTATTCCAAGGTGACTACATTTTTAGGTCAAGCAAAGATGAACAACAAACAAGTTGATGAACAAACTACATTTTTGAAGTTTGAAATGCATGCATGGATGAAGGAGTTTAGGGTAAGGAGAAGGAGGGTTTACCAATCTTCTTTGTGTTTATGCTTGAGGCTTGAATTTGAGAGTGATTAGTGAGTGAGATTTGGGAAAATGGTTGAGAAAAAGGTGGCAATTCAAGGGAATTCCCACTGTTTTCTACAATATTTTCGCCAAGGTGCTTGCTGTGAGTGAATTGTTCATGGTTTTTCTGAGACTGAAGGGCTCAATTTATAGGCCTCTGAAAAACTCAGAACCATCCGCGCGGATCAACCCTGCAGCGTGCACTGTTCATTGCCAGCTGCAGGCTTTGGACCAAAGGAATATTTTCAAAATTAAGCAACCAGTTTTTGTTCCAGCAGCTTCCATTTCGTGTTTTTCTCTTTTTTAAGATTCTTTTCTTGGTTTAACTTTAAATAGCAATGCCTAATTTACCCTTGCTTTGTTAGAAAAGTTAGAAATTGTTAGAAATGTTAGGAATGTTAGGGCTTTCGTTAATTTTCTAACGAAAATACTAACAACTCAAATTGGAGCACTTACAGGTGGGTGACTGGGGTTGGTGAAGGGGGAAGAGGATGGGGGTAATTTTTAAATTAAAATTTTATATTTTAATACTTTTTAAATTAGTTTATCACACATTTACTTTCGAATTTAACACTTAAAACCTTTACTCTTTATATATTTTAATTTGTATTATTTTACTTTTATAAATAGGTCACATGTCTATTTAACTCAAAAAAATTGGATGTCATTAGCCCCATTTATCTTGGATGTAACCAAAAATTAGTTGAGCTGCAATTATGCAACAAAAACGAGTGTAGCTATTAAATTCACAATATCCCAATAGTTGAGGTACTTTTAATGCAATTTTTTTAATTTTGTTAGACAAAAATAAATGCATAGCTATAATAAATTGGTTAAAATTGTTTCTTTTTATTTTTTTAAAAAATAGATTAAGATCGAAACTTCAATATAGTATGGTGGGTTAAAAGGGTAATTTTAATTATTTAGCATCAATCAAATAATTTTTTGATTTTTTACTGATCCACCAAGAATTACAAACAATGACACAATTTTTAAATTTAATTGAAAATTTCTTTTTGACGTCACAACTCAATGTACACATTTACTATTGAGCATAATAAGTAATAAGAGAGTATATACTCCCTCCGTCCCGGAACAATCTTCACACTTTCCCTTTTGGGCGTCCCAAAACTTACTTCACACATTTAAAACTTACCTAAAATGGAAAGGAATCTTTACTATTCCCTCCACTCATTCTCTCTCCTACATTATTTTAATACTCACAACACCATTATAATTTACTATTCTCTCCACTCATTCTCTCTCCTATTTTATTTTCACACTCACAACACTTTCAATATAATACTCCCTCCTTAAAACCAGTGCAAACAGTGTTTGTGAATTATGTTCCGGGACGGAGGGAGTATACTGAAAAGTATTGTAATTCAGAAAGGTGTTGTAAGTACAATATGTGAATAAGATTATGACAAGTGTGATAGAGTTAATAATAATAAAAATAATTAAAAAAAAAAAGAATTTTTATCAATAAGCCCTTATTAGAAAGTGAAATTTATAAAAAAAAAAAATAAAAAAATACCACATTTCATATTCTACCTTAGGATCCATAAGTTTAAATCCATTTAATAAATGGCGAAACTGCCCTCATTCTCTTTCTCTCTCTATGCACAATTGCGATTGCAATTGACTTTCTCTGCAATTGACGATGCGCAATTGACGAGCTCCGGCGAGTGTTCCAGATGTTCGATCGAGAATGGAGTTGAAGAAGGCGACGCAATTGTCAACTATGAGGTCAACGTTAGGGACGAAGGCTTTGAGACCTTGAGATTGACCATGGCCTTCGTGGTCTAGGACGAAGGCTTTGAGGCCTTGAGAATGAAATACTTTATATTTGGGAGCGAATTGCGGCCGAATTGCTGTCTCTCCCATTTCTCTCCTCGTCGTCGCCGGAACCTCCAAGGTACTCCATTTTCTGCATCTAATTTCTTGTTAATCAGGTCGTTTGAATGATGCCTGCCAAGTGTTTGATAAATTACCTCAAAGAGATGAGGTCTCGTGGATAAAATTACTCGGATCCGGCTCGCGCGCGGAGGCCCCGGCATCTCGCATTCGTGCGTCGCGTTCGGGAAATCGCCCGGATCTGATAGGCAGCGCGTTCGCGCCCCGGCATCTGGCTCATTCCGTTTTTGCGTGTTGGAGGTGTCTCGCTGTGTTTTCGCTTTGTAGAGTCGCCACGCCGTTTTTATTAAGCCCAAAACATTGAAAAAGGGCATCAGTTTAAAAAATAAACTGTTTTTGTGTGATGAGATTTTTGAGTTCGGAGGTCAGATGACTCCTCGGGAAGAGAATATTAGAATCTTAGAGCTCACCCGAGTCGCCTCGTAAAAACGAGTCTTTCGGTACCCCTTATATTCTTTAACTGTTGTGTGTGTGTGTGTATGTGCTTTTAAAAATGCATGTTGTATCGGATGTCTACATTGTACACTGCTTTATTGAAATGTATTGAAATAGTGAGGGAAGGAAGCCTTACCAATGTTGGTTCGTGTATGTCTTCCACTGGGGAATAGTGTTTGAAGATGGAATAGTGTTCCGGTACGGACCGGAATTGCTTCTGGATGAGCCGGTTGTCTGCGGACAGAGTTTCGGCGTGCGTTGAGATAGCAGGGATCACTCAAACAGAGGTTCGGCGTGCGTTGAGATGGCAGGGATCACTCGGACAGAGGTTCGGCGTGCGTTGAGATGGTAGGGATTACTCGGGTAGAGGTTCGGCGTGGGCCGGGATTGCCGGTTTGACTCAAAAAGAGCCGGAACGCCTCGGGAAAGATCAGGCAAGGCCTCAGAGTACCACGAGGGGCCTCAGAGTACCTCGAGAGTGCCTCGGGGCAGCGCGGGAGCGCTCGGAGAGGCTTCGGAGCACCACGAGGGAGCTCGAAAGGCCTCGGAATGATTCAAAAGGGGCCGGGAGTGCCTCGAGAGGACTTAGAGGGGTGCCTGAAGGCTGGGGGGAGAGGAGAGAAGAGGGAGATGTGTGAAATGAGGGAGGGGGAGCCCTCTATTTATAGTACTCAGAAATGTGCAAGAAGGTCTGTACGGACCTTCTAGGTAATATAAGATTTTGGTTTTTCTCGATTTGAGGGAATAAGTGGACTTTAAGAGGATTCTGAAATGATGGTGTCTGGTAACAAGAAGGCCCGTACGGACCAACCTTGCATGCATAAAGGTCCGTACGGACCTCCCATGTATTTCAGTAATGATGCTTACCGGGATTTGAGGGAATAAGTTGGACTTTAAGGGGATTCAGTAATCATTGAAGCAAAGAGGTTCGTATGGACCACATGTGCTTTTCCAATTTTTGAAAAATTCCTAAAAGGTCCTTTTGTCCCTTTTTGTCCCAGAAAGGTCCCTCCCTTGGTTTGGCTAGGGGTTTTGAGGGTTTTTGAGTGTCACGGGTCTTCGAGACTGCGTTTGTGAGTCTGCGGTGTTTCCCGTGTGTTCGGAAGAGGGTGATCCAGATTGGGGTACTTACAGTGGACAACCATGATTGCGGGTTATATCAATGCCTGTGATGGGTTGGAAGCACTTTCTTTGTTTTCTACTATGTGGGTTTATCCTACTGTTAGGATGGACCCCTTTGTGCTAAGTTTAGCACTTGGGATTAGCTCAAGTTCACAACATGGGAAATCATTACATGGGTATTGTGTAAAATCTGGTTTTGTGAATTCTGTTTTTGTTGGAAGTGCTCTTTTGGATATGTATGCCAAAAATGGTAAAATTAATGAGGCTTGTAGAGTATTTGATAAAATGCCTAACGAAAATGTTGTTTCTTGGACTGCCATTATAACGGGGATTGTGCGTGCTGGTTATGGTAAGAATGGGATAATGTACTTTGCTGATATGCTTATTGATGGGGTAGATTCGTACACATTTGTAATTGCACGGAAGGCTTGTGCTGATGGCTTGATTCATATGTTACTGAATTAGATGTTCTCTTTGCTGCACCAATGGCAGACAACTTATCCCCTAGGCCAGTTAGATTTGGATAGTTTCCAATTGACTTTCAGTTTTGTTTGGGCTTTCGCTTACTGGCTTTGTTTTGATTTCTTATTCAATTAGGGGTTTTGAAGAAAAAATGATTTTTTTGGGCTAAAATTTGAATCAGTCTCTTCTATTATTGTGAGTTGAACTTGGTTGGTTCTATGGGGTTAAGTTTCTTGTCACGTAAATTATTTGTGTACTTAAATTTCATATATTGCTATCATTCATAAAGAAGTTTGTTAAAATGCAAATAGTTTACTTAAATTTTTAATTAATTGTTGCCTTGTTTGCCTTTCGCTATCAAAATGTACCTCTTGCATGCCTCTCTCTTTCCACTTTTTATGGCTATGATATGAATACCCATAATTCTTTTTCCTCTATTCCATTCTCCCTAATTCTTATCCAGTTTTTGGTCACATCACTGTTTTTGCTTATCGGTCAAACGAATGCAAGATATGGTTAGCTAGTTAAAGTTTCATAATTGTCTTCCGTTTCTCATAATGCCAATTTTGATTGTCATGTTTATTGCAGGAATTACCCAACATGAGGCCTTTGCATTTACATACTGTGATTCCCCCACACTTGACCACTATTGTACTAACAATGTTTCCCAATGTAGCATCTACACAATTCCACAATGTCGCTTCTGCGCAGTTGCAGGATGCCCGCCTTCCGCATTAGCTTGTACTTGATTAAGTATTCCTGTAAAAATAACTTTCTGCAATTTGGCATCAAAAGTTCTTTCCGCTTTAAATGAAAATTGTTGTACCAAAAACACGTTTAACCTCTACCATTTTTGCTTGTAAAGTCAAAAGTCAGGTTCTGTTTGGTAGTGTTTTCGTGCAAATCCTACCTTTTTTTCTTTGTGAAAATATAATCCAAAATATCTGCGTACTTCAAAAAAAGAAGTGTATGAAAAGTTTGTTGTGAGGTTGAATGAAAAGAATAAGGAGGAGCGGAGGACAAGCATGCAAAATCTCAATGTTCAAGGTAAGAGTTCTTTCCATATACAGTTAGAAGAAAAATGTTTTATTTCTAGTTTATTTTGCTTAGGCACAAGATTTAGGAGCTATTATTTTTCCATTTGTTAAGTAAATCCCATGAATTTGAGTTAGTTTCATATCTAAATCAGTCTCTATATCTGACCACAATCGCACATTACAGTTGTTGTACTTGAATGAATCTTGTTCGCAAATAAATGTGAATTCTATTTCACAGTTATTTAAATATCTGTGAAATAGAATTGGTTTATGTTATAATTGTATTGGTTTAAGTTATAAATTGAGAATTCTATTTCACATTAATGTTTTATAGGTTTTCACAGTTGTTCATGATTATAGTTGATTTATGTTATAACTGTATTGTAGATTTCTCAGTTATTTATGTCTTTCTTTTAGAAGAACTGTAGGGAAAATTTCACAGTTGTTGATATTTTTATTAACTGTGAAATAGACTTCTCAGTTTATAAATGTGAAAACCATTATACAGTTATTTACATCAAAACTGTGAAATAGACTTCTCAGTTTATAAATGTGAAGACCATTATACAGTTTTATACTCATGTGTGAACAAATGATAAATGCTTTTCTCAGTTTTCTCAGTTATTGTGCATAACTATGTTATAGATTTCACTGTTTTTATGTCATTCTTTTATAGAACAACATTGAGGTCTATTTCACAGTTGTTGGTTGTGATGTGAATAACTATGAAATATTTTTCACACTTCTAAAACTGTGAGGTCAGTTTCACAGTTATTTATGAATGTGAAATGGTTTGGTTTTTTACCTAAACTGAGAAATGTGACGTCAATTTCACAGTTAATTTGGTACTTAGTATATTTGGTTTACCCGTTATTTATCAGTTGTTGATGATTGTTTGTGCACAACTGTGAGGTCAATTTCTCAGTTATGATTTTTGAGGTCACTTTCTCAGTTATTGTGCATAATTGATAGATTTCTCTGTTTTTATGTCATTCTTTTATAGAACAACTATGAAATCTATTTTACAGTTGTTGGTTGTGATGTGAATAACTGTGAAATGTTTTTCACACTTCTAAAACTGTGAGGTCAGTTTCACATTTATTTATGAATGTGAAATGGTTTGATTTTTGACATTTCTAAACTGAGAACTGTGAGGTCAATTTCACAGTTAATTTGGTACATTAAATTTTGGAACATGCAACACTGGTGTGTGTTTGAACTTAGTGGACACAGTCTCACAAGTTTGTGCACTTTTATGGAACAAGAACGAGCGTGAGCTGCTAAGTTCTCATGGGTTTACTGAAAATCAGCTTATGCTTTGGAAATACCCGTCAATGGTTAAGATGGCTGAGCTAAGCGGTCACACATCAAGAGTACTTTTCATGGCACAGAGCCCAGACGGATGTATTGTTGCCTCAGCAGCAGGGGATGAGACATTGAGGTTTTGGAACGTGTTTAGGACACCTGAAGTGGCTAAAAAACTTGCACCCAAGTCAAATCCTGAGCCATTTGCCCACTTGAACCGTATTACCTGATTGTATGTGAAAGGAAGATAAGATTTTGAATATTGTCAAATTTTACTCCCAGTATGTATAGAACAGAGAAAATTGTCAAATTTGTACAGAGACAAGGCCCATAACCAACTTGTTTATACTGTATTTTTGCAGACTGCCAAGGAGAATAAAGACGCTTAAGCTGGACAAGGGTATGTATACATATTATACTAGCTCCTCGCACACTGTACAAAGAATTTTATATAGGGAAACTTTTACATTGTAGCATATGTTTTTTTTCTTTACTGCATGATACCTCTAATTTGAGTTGTAATTAACTTGTTGCATTGTAGCATATGTTTTTTTTCTTTCTTTTTTCTATTTTGCTTGGTATGACGTGTGATCTTTCTGCAATTAAGGTTTTCATTGACCGTCTATATTTCTAACTTTTGCATATACATGTGGCTCTTGCTTTATATTCTCCCACCCCACCCCACCCCATCCTAGGCTCCCCTACCCCCTTTCTCCGCTGCCTTAATATCATGATAATAATGAAATGTAGTTTGCAACTAATCTGAACTAAGTGTTGTTACTCATGTGTTTATACAGTTATTTTGCTATTTAGTATGTGTGGTTTACCCGTTATTTATCTGTTATTCATGATTGTTTGTGCACAACTGTGAGGTCAATTTCTCAGTTATGATTGTTGAGGTCAATTTCTCAGTTATTGTACATAACTGTGTGATAGATTTCACTGTTTTTATGTCATTCTTTTATAGAACAACAGTGAGATCTATTTTACAGTTGTTTGTTGTGATATGAATAACTGTGAAATATTTTTTCCACTTCTAAAACTATGAGGTCAGTTTCACATTTATTTATGAATGTGAAATTGTTTGATTTTTGACCTTTCTAAACTGAGAACTGTGAGGTCAATTTCACAGTTAATTCGGTACTTAGTATGTTTGGTTTACCCGTTATTTATCTGTTATTCATGAATGTTTGTGCACAAATGTGAGGTCAATTTCTCAATTATGATTGTTGAGGTCACTTTCTCAGTTATTGTGCATAACTGTGAGATAGATTTCACTGTTTTATGCTATTCTTTTATAGAACAACTGTGAAATCTATTTCACATTTGCTGAAAAATAATTTATTTTATTTATAAAATTTGAAATATATGATGAGTAAACTTGTTTGATTCGTCTTGGCGATGCGATTAAAACAGTGATTTCAGATAATTTTTTCGATTTTTAAATTTTGAGATATTGCATTTTAAAATTTCAGAGAAAAAAAGGAAGAGAGAGAAAAGGAGAGAGAAAGAAAGCAAGTAAGGCAACGTCCGTGGACGCGTCACGAGAGAGAGAGAGAGAGAGAGAGAGAGAGAGGTATGAGGGACAATTTGGTCCAGAAAATTGAGGGATTTTTTGGCTGTTTTGATAATGTTAGTCCTTAAAGGTAGTTTTTATTTGGCTGGGGGACTATTTGGTCAAAGCCTCTAAAAAAATCAGTTATAGAAAATGAGATTATAATGACACGACCCAAACATGATAAATGTACATATTGAACTGTAATAGAGGAAGTAACTGATTTTATAATTAAATTGTTTGTCAAAGTTCAATTGAATATTTGATCATCAAATTCAAAATAACACTATCTTTTCGAAGTATACAAAATAGAGAAAGAATGGATTGTTCATGAAATTTAAAAAAGAAATAAGAAAAGATCATTACAAACTCAACAATCTTCTTTTAAATGAAGCAAAACCCTGCTCTCCCCATTTCAAAATACCTGTAGTTGTAGAATTTTACGCATATAGAGAAAATCAATCAATATATATACTCCCTCTGTCTCGTAAGTCTTAAGAAAACTTTCCATTTTGGGCGTCCCATAAGTCTTAAGAAATCCCAAAAAGGAAACCTTAAATCACTATTCTCTCCACTCATTCTCTCTCCTACATTATTTTAATACTCACAACACATTATAATTTACTATTCTCTCCACTCATTCTCTCTCCTATTTAATTTTTTCACACTCACAACACTTCTTCCACTCATTCTCTCTCCTAATACTATAATAATATTCCTTAATTCCCGCGCAAAATGGAATCTTCTTAAGCTTAATGGGACGGAGGGAGTATATATATATATATATATCAAATAGATTAAATTATTATTTAAATATTTCAAGTACCTAGGCAATTAAATACTTTTACAATGACAACTATCTGATCATAAATAAGGGTAGTTTAGGCAATGTGTGTCAACGTTTTATGAAATACTTCCAAACTGCAAGTATTTTGAAACAAAAAATCTCTTCTAAAACTATAAGTATTTTGTAGAAATTAGAAAACCCTTAGGTTGTTTATTCACAAACTCTTAATATATATACAAGAGAGAGTCCTATTCTAATAAGGAGAAGGAGTTTCCTTATTCTAATCATCCTATTCTAATAAGGAGAAGGAATTTCCTTATTCTAATCATCATATTCTAATAAGGAGAAGGAGTTTCCTTATTCTAATCACAATACAAATATTTAGTTGCCTAATCTAAATACATGAGAATATTGACAAGGAATAATCTAAAGAAAGTCAAACAAATAACTTTAGGAAACTTTAGGAGGAGATTCCTTAATATCCTTAATACGCCCCTGCAAGATGGACGATTCTTGGAGAAGACCAATCTTGGAAATGAGTTGATCGAAGCATAGACGAGATAGTGGTTTTGTCAGAACATCAGCAAGTTGGTCATTACCAGAAATGTGCTGCACACGGAGAGAGCCAGACTGAACCTGTTCACGGACAAAATGAAACGAGAGAGCCACATGTTTCATCCGAGAGTGAAAAATCGGGTTTGCGGAATAAGTTGTGGCACCAAGGTTGTCACAGTATATAACCGGCGGAGAAGTAAGGGAAATACCGAGCTCAATAAGCAGGTTTCAAACCCAAGTAATCTCAGCAGCGGTGTCAGCAATGGCACGAAACTCGACCTCAGTGGTGGAGCGGGCAAGAGCACGTTGCTTGCTGGAGGACCAAGTAATCGGGTTACGACCGAGGTAAACAAAGAAACCAGAGGTGGATACAAAGTCATCTTTGTCACCAGCCCAATCTGCATCACAAAAGGCATGAAGAGAGGGGGGAGACGTAGAGTAAATTTGGAGACCCAAGTGCATAGTGCTATGAAGGTAGCAGAGGAGCCGCTTGAGAGCAACCCAGTGAGATGATTGGGGATTCTGCATGAACTGTGCAAGCTTGTTTACGGAGAAGGCAATGTCAGGGCGAGTGAAGGGCAAGTATTGAAGACCACCAACAATAGCACGATAGGAAGTGAGTTCAATAACGGGAGTGGTAGTGGATTTCACAAGGGGTGGTGATGTGACCATAGGGGTGGGGAGCGGTTTACAGTCAATCATGTTGTGATGCGTGAGAAGATCATGGATGTATTTCGTTTGGGAGAGGAGGATACCATTTTTGTTGGGGACAACCTCAACACCCAGAAAATATGATAGAGGATCGAGATCCTTGAGAGAGAAACGATTGGACAAGCTAGTGATGAATGACTGAAGGAGCGAGGGTGACGGCCCGGTGACAATGATGTCATCAACATAAACCAGAAGAAAGATAGGGGTTGGTGTTTTGTTGAGTATAAATAGGGAGGGATCGGTTAAGCAGGGGTGAAAGCCATATGTGGTGAGGTAGGTTTTGAGTTCTTGGAACCAAGCACGAGGAGCTTGCTTGAGACCATAGATGGCTTTGGAGAGATGGCATATATGAGAGGGGTTAGTGGAGTCCTCAAAGCCGGGGGGTTGTGTCATAAACATAGATTCGGAGAGTGAACCTTGTAGAAAGGCGTTGTTGACATCAAGCCGGCGAAGAGGCCAGCGGTTGGTTGTGGCAAGTGAGAGAAGGAGCCTGACTGTAGCGGGTTTGACAACAAGACCGAAGGTTTCGATGTAATCAACACCGGTTGTTGGTGAAATCCCTTGGCTACAAGCCGAGCCTTGTATTTCTGAATTGTGTTGTCAGGGTTGTACTTGATGCGAAAGACCCATTTGCACCCGACAATGTTGTGGGCTGTGGCAGGGGGAACTAAATTCCAGGTTTTATTTCGAGTGAGAGCTTGAAATTCCTCAATCATGGCGTTACGCCAGTGTGGGATAGAGAGAGCTTGTTTGGTGGTGGTGGGAAGGCTTGTGGGTGAGGGGAGTATGGATAGGTTGGCATATTTGGGGTTGGGTTTGGTGATACCATAAGCCGGGTGGTGATGGTGCGGGTATGAGGGGGGACGGAGCTGCTGGGTATGGGGGGCGATCGCGCGGGGGAGGGGGGGCGATCGCGTGAAGTTTCTGGAAGGGAGGGGCGATCGCATGAATCTAGGGGTGATCGCACGGATTTTTTGGTTCAGCGTGGGTTGTTTCGGGTTGGCTGGAGGGTGATAGATAGTTAGGAGAGGGAGGGTTTGAGAGGTGGTGGGTAGGGGGAGGGGTGGGGAGATTGGGTGGTGGTTGAATGGAGGGTGTAGTATTTAGGACAGGGAGAAATAGAGAGTGCCAATTGGAGGAAGGGGGAGTAGAAGCAATGGGGGGAATGGAGGTGTAGGAGGTGTAGGGAAATGTGTGTTCAACAAAACGGACATGGCGGGAGGTGTAGACTCGATGGGAGGTAGGGTCAAGGCAGTAATACGCACTTTGCGTGGGTGAGTAACCAACAAAGATACATGGAATGGATTTAGGGGCTAGCTTGTGGGGGGTATAAGGGCGAAGCCAAGGATAACAGAGACAACCAAAGCTTCGTAATTTGGTGTAGTTTGGAGGGGAATGGAATAGGTGAAGGCAGGGGAATCATTGTTGAGGGTGGGGGTAGGCATTCTGCTTATGAGATAGGTGGCAGTGGTGAGAGCATAGGGCCAAAAGGTGAGGGGTAGGTTGTCATGGGAGAGAAGGGTGAGACCCGTTTCAACAATGTGACGGTGACGATGTTCGGCATACCCATTATGTTCAGGAGTGTGAGGTGGAGTGGTGAGATGAGTGATACCGTACTTTTGAGCCAGAGTGGGTGTGAGTTTGAGGTATTCACCCCCGTTATCGGAGTAGACTTGGATGATAGGACGTTGGAAGTATTTTTCGACTAGTGTTTTGAAACGAAGGAATGTGTTGTAGGTGTCAGATTTTTGTTTTAAAGGGTAGAACCAAATGTATTTGGTGAAGTGGTCGACAAAGATGACATAGTATTTAAATTTGTCAAGGGAATAAAATAGAGAAGTCCATACATCAGAAAATATAAGATCTAGAGGAGCATGTGAAATTAGAGAAGAGGATGCAAATGATAGTTTGTGGCTTTTGTTAATGAAACAAGAATTACATGGAGATGAACTTGAGAAAATAGATAAATGGAATTTGCTACGTAGTAGACTAAGAATAGGGGGAGCGGGATGGCCTAATCTATGATGTCACAATTGTGAAGAGATGACGCTTGAATGAGCTTGAATGGGTGGAGGGTGCCAAATGTAGACGCCATCCTCAAGGTCTCCGTGGATAAGGGTTTGACTCGTAGCTTTGTCTTTAATGAGAAAAGACAAGTGTGAGAATTCAATAATGGCATTATTGTCACGACAAAATTGAGATACAGAGAGAATGTTACGAGTGATAAGAGGAACATGTAAGACATGATTGAAAAGAACAGGAGGAGAGGATGTGGAGAGAGAGAGAGAATGAACCTATGTTAGAGATAGGAAGAGAGGAGCCATCTCCGATAATGACGTCGTTACTGCCATTGTAGGGTGTGTGTAAGGCTAGGTTGGAGAGGTCATTAGTGATGTGGTTGGTGGCACCGCCATCAATAAGCCAGGAGGGATGGGGAGAGGGAGTATGGTGGGCGGTCGAGTGGGCTTGGGGTTTTTGGTGGTTGGGGTTTGGGTTTCGGTATTGGCGAGGTTGAGAGGAGCAATTTACGGTGGGGTAGTCACGTTTGAATTGACGACATTGGGAGAGGATATGACCAATGGTACTACAATATTGGCACTTGCCCTTGTAGGGGAAGGGTGAGGGTCTATGGGAGGAAGGAGAAGGATTGGAGGTATGGTAGGAGTTATGGGTGGGTGATGGGGGGGCTTGGGCGGTGAAGACGGTGGTGGGGAGGGTATTGGTGGAGGAGGGGGAGGGGGAGCTGGCCATGGGGATAGAGGGGAGGGGCTGTCGAATTTTTGAAGGGGTTTAGGCTATGGATCTTTGTAGCTCTGATACCATGTAGAAATTAGAAAATTCTTAGGTTGTTTATTCACAAACTCTTAATATATACTCCCTCCGTCCCAGCCCAGTGTAAACTTTTGATCAACTTTGACCAACTTTGACCAATAATTTAAGGCCATAATAATGATCCTAATAAAAATTTAAAAATGTGTTATTGTATCACGCTTAATAATATTAACAATAACATTTTTTGGATTTTTATTAGGATCATTATTATACTTAAACTATCGAAAGTTTAGTCAAACAAGTTCTATTACTGAAACTATGAGTATACAAGAGAGAGTCCTATTCTAATAAGGAGAAGGAGTTTCCTTATTCTAATCATCCTATTCTAATAAGGAGAAGGAATTTCCTTATTCTAATCATCCTATTCTAATAAGAAGAAGGAGTTTCCTTATTCTAATCACAATACAAATATTTAGTTGCCTAATCTAAATACATGAGAATATTGACAAGAAATAATCTAGAGAAAGTCAAATAAATAACTTTAAAAAACTTTAGAAGGAGATTCCTTAATATCCTTAATATATTTTGGGAGGAAGAAAGTAACAAATAAATAAAGCACAATATTTTAAAAAGTTGAAAAGTAAACGTATTGTGAGATAAATGATATAGACCGTATAAGAGAAGGATTTATTCATGAAAAGCCAAATAAAATAAGATTTTTGGATAAAATAAGAAAAGGCCATTACACACTCAATAGCCTCTTTATTTAGTGAATGATAAGTTTGAAAAATTCATCTCAAAGTTGTTCCTTTTTGCTATCCATTAATTCTTCTTCTACAAACTTGCAGCAATTCTTCCACTACCTCATCAACCTCTTCCTCACCTTTCACTCTCAAACTTTCACTCACTTCCCTTACTTTTGCCCTCACCCCTTCCCCACTTTTCTCCACCACAACCTCTCTTATCACATTTCCTATTTCACCCCTCCTCAATTTTCCATCTTTTTCTCTCACAACTTCCTTAGCCACCCCAACTTCTTCCAATAGCCTAGCATTGAATGGTTGGTCAAGTTGCATTGGCATGGCTATAATAGGAACACCAAATTTCATACTTTCCATTATTGAACTCCATCCACAATGACTCACAAATCCACCAAGACTTGGATGCTTCAAAATCTTGGCTTGTGGGGCCCATCCTTCCACAACCATCCCTCTATCGTCTACCCTTTCCAAAAACCCTTTTGGAAGTACCTCCTCAACACTATTGTTTTGTCCCACGGGAAACCTAATCACCCATATGAAATTTACATTACTACCCTCCAACCCATAAGCTATTTCCTCTAACTCCTCTTTGGACAAAAAATACTCACTTCCAAATGACACAAAAACAACCGAGCCCTTGTCCTTCTTATCAAGCCATTCAATGATCTCCTCTTTCTCTTGATCTTTATCATCCATGGATTCTTGAACAAGCGGGCCTACGGGAACAATCTTCTTCCCGGCTAACTCAGAGAAGAAATCTATATACTTCCCTTCCAACTCCCTAAAACTTTTCATCAAAATAACACCACAAGATTTATTTGCACAATCAAGAAGTTGATAAGCTTCTTTATGATCATTCTCCTTAGATGCCTCCTCCCATGCTTTACTCATCTTCACCAACTCATAATCACGAAGATAAATCTCCGGGAAAGGGTATTTATCATTTATCGGATCTTGACTTTTCAAAAAGTACATAGCAAAAGAGGCGGTGACCACCCCGGAGGTACTCATTTGAATGGATGGAATACTGAGAGATGTGGCTGCATCAACGGCCCAAGTTTGGTTAAAATCATAAATAAGTAAATCGGGCATTAGGGTTTTGAGTACGGAGAAGAAGGTAGGGCTAGACATCTCGTAGGCGCGTTTTAGGGTTGGCATGAGGTGAGGTGGGAGACCATTTGTGGTGTGGTAATGAGGTGGGAGATTGGGTAAGGATGGTAGAGGGAGTTCTATAAGTTGCATGAAGTTTGTGTAATTTTTGGGAATAGTTTCTTTGATGGAAGAAAGGTTAATTGGGGTAGAACATAAATAAATCTGGAAATTTTTGGTTGTTAGTCTTTTGCCTAGTTCTAAGAAAGGGGATATGTGACCATGGGCAAGCCATGGCAACATGAGTACCCTTACTCTTCTCTCATTTCTTTCTTCCATCTTTTTTTTTTACCTCTTCCACTCTTTATTCCTCACTTTATATACTCTTTTTTATTGATAATTTTAAACATAAATTAAAATTTATTTAGAAACGGAGGGCGGATTATATTTAGTACGTGTAGTTTTCTCAGCCTAATTAAATAGAACAAAAATGACAAGACGTACCTGTTCATCAGGCCGGCCGGGTAGAGGAAAGGTATAAATAAATTTATTTGTCATTTATAATTTACTTACAATCATAGTAATGCCAAGGCCGACTAATATTTGGACCTATATTTGTGGAAATATATATAAGTGGCTGTCTAATCTCCCTACCTATCTAATCTTGTTGTCAATAATGGGGAAGAGATACTATTTTTTGTCTCAAAAATGTCGGTAACATGATCACCATTATCACTCTCTACATCTATCTATCTATAGTATAAATGGTAGTTGTCCACCCTCATCATTGTGAACAGTACTATGAATAGTTTCAATTGTCGAATTTTCCATTTTGCCCTCACTATTTTGTCATTTTCCCATTTTACCCTTAAAAAAAATAATTAAAATTAAAAAAAAAAAAAACGTGTCTCCTCGGACGACCTACAAATTAAAAAAAAAAAAAAAAAACGTGTCCTCGGACACGAGCTTATTCTAGTTACTATATAATAGCTAGCTCAAGTGATTTTGACACATTTTTTAAATTTGTTTGTTCGCTTTTTTCAGACCTCTATATATATATATATGAAACTCGAAATAAATGCAACAAGTCAATTACCAGACGTAAAAAAGAATTTGTTATTTTGATAATTAGTTTTTTTTTTTTTTTTTTTTTTTTTTACTATTGTGTGTTTTCATTTACACCTTTACTGTTGAGAACGGAAAATAAGGAATAATGTTATTAAAGTAGGTGTTGTGAGTGGGAGGAGAGAGAATGAGTGGAGAGAATAGTAAATTTGAAAAGTGTTGTGAGTATGACAAGTGGGTCCCATGAATAAAGAAGTATTAAAAAATTTCCTTTTTAGAAAAGTGGGACTTTAAAGTGGGACGCCCAAAATAGTAAAAGGGGTAATGTTTTATGGGACGGAGGGAGTATAAACTAGTATAACACTCGTGGCGTTAAACGCACGATAAAAAAAACTTTGATAAATAATATGAATTAAATAAAAATAGTTACTATAATTATCACATTTTATTTGCATGACTATCATTAAATATAAATAATTATCTCATTTATGAGTAATTAGTATTATCAACAACTCTGTTTTTTTTTTTTATTAATTTGTGTCTTTTAAAAATAGTTTTTTTTTTGTATAATCTTATAAAGTAATATATTGTATTTTCTAACCAATATTATAATATAGTTTTCTTTTAAAAATTATCTTATTGTTTTTATTTAAAAAATCCATATAAAATGATTTTCTTAGAAAAATATTTTGAAATAGTTAAGAAAATATTAATTTATTGTTTTAGGAACAAATAGACACTTTATAAACCCCAAAAAATCAAATTAAATTTTCAATGCAAATTAAATATCCCAATTTTTGAAAATCCTTTCTTATAATTTTTGTTTACCAGTTTTTTTTATTTGTGAAGGTTCACATAAATAACACTAATTGAAACTAAAACTTATATTACTCTTTAAGAAGATGATTCAATAAGAAACTAAAAAGTAAAATCTCTTTTTTTTTATTTTATTCTTTTCTTGGAGTTTTAATTAACAAATAAATTATCAATAATAAACTCAAAAGTTGTGTTAAAAAGATGGATAAATAAGATTTCAAGTTAATTTTTAAGAATTAAAAAATACATTATACCTATTAGCTAAAAAATACTTAGTTTGAAGAAATTAATGAAGAAAAAGAAAAAACGTTTTTATAAAAATAAAAAATAATTTAAGAAAATATTAATATTACAGATTCCTAAAAATAATCAATAACTATTTAATTTAAAAGACACTCAACAATTAAGAAAAAAAAAAGAATAAAAATATATAAATATCAATTTGTTATACATAATCAATAACCATTGTAAAAAAAACTTATAAAGTTAAACATATATATTCTTTTAGACAAAAAACAAACAAACATATATGTGTAACTAATTAAGTTTTGTTTTTAAACCCTAATAATCTATTTGATTGAAATATAACCAAAAAGTTATACAAAATTAATTTTTTTTATATTATTTTAAGAAATAAAACATCTTTTATAATTTTAAAACCTAAGAATAATAATATTATACAATTTGTATCCAAGATAGAATTTTAAAATTTATATTAATTCAAAAATATCATTTTATTAAATGAAAGAATTTCATGTCCAAGATAAATTATCTTTTTTGTCCCAAAATATTTTTCTAAATGTATTTTTACCATTATTTTTTTGTCATATTCCATTTTACTTGCAAAACTAAAAGTTTGCAAAGCAATAATATTTATGAATTTGTGAAAAATGGGTTTAGGTATAATGACTAAAAGAAAGAAGTAATACTTCATTTGCATTTAATTAATACGGAAAATAAAAGGGTAATTAGGTTAATTTAAAGACATTAATTATTTTCTTGATTAGTTGATTTCAAACAAACTAATATTCTAGAACCATTCATGGTTTGAAGGAAAAATGGGCTTGTTTGAAGTGTTCTATGCACTTCAACCTTTATATATATATAGATGAGGCTCATTAAGGTTTATTAAATGGAAGCTCCGTTTTCTATAAGCATGAGTTGTTATTGTTAGAATAGAGTGTATGCAAAAGATATAAAACAAGCAACAATCACACAACACACATATATGCGTGGTTCACCAACTTGACTACGTACACGGGTAGAGGGAGAGAATATTATTATTTTCTGAAAATCAACCGATTACAATCTCTAATCTAATGCACGAATTCTTGACAAAGAATTCCTTTCTTTGCAAACCATATATCTAGAGAAACAGATAAACTAAAGCGAACTACAAATATGGTTGGGGTAGGCTTATTTATATGCCCTACTCCTAACCTTGCAGAGTTTTACAACCCTGAGCCAAATCTGTCGCTGAACAGACCTTTTCCGGTATAGGGCGTGATTGCCCCATCCCCAAAACAGATACCCGCGCGATCGCCCCAATATGGGCGCGGTCGCTCGATTTGCACAGAAACTTGACGCGGTTGCGCGCTTCATACCGTGCGGTCACTCCCCTTGGCTGTGTCAGGAATTCCGAATTTGCTTGTTTAATTTCCCAATTTAGGCGTTCCCAACTTAGATGGCACCAAACCCAACAAATCTCCACCTTGACATCTAACCTACAAATCATAACCAGAGCTCCCCCTTTACATCAGATGCTATCTAATAGCTGCGAAAATTCAGCATGTTCAAGCAATGTTGGAACCTGCTAGTTGGAACAGATTTCGTGAACATGTCAGCATATTGTCCGCAGTACCACTTTCTTCACCTTTATCCGCTTCTCACTCCTCAGAAAATGATACCTCATATCTATGTGTTTGGTCCTCTCGTGATGAACTTGATCCTAACCAAACAAATTGCACTCAAAATGTCACAAAATGTTGTAGCCTGATCCTAATGTAACCCAAGGTCGCTGATCAAACCCTTTAGCCATATCACCTTTAGCAGCATCTGTCAATGTCATGTACTCCGCCTCCGTAGTAGACAATATCACCGTAGATTGTAAAGTAGCCTTCCAACTGACAACTGACCAACCAAGAGTGAACACATACCCGGTCATAGATCTCCTCGTGTCAACATCCCCAGAGTAGTCTGAATCAAAATAACCTTCAACTGCACATTATGTACCACCTTCATAAATGAGCCCAACATCTGAGGTACCCTTAAAGTATCTGACGATTCTCTTCACTGCTTGCCAATGTTTCTTACCAGGATTCCCCATGAATCTACTAACAACACTAACAAGATGAGTAAGATCTGGTGATCTAGTGCAAACCATAGCATACATCAAACTACCAACAGTACTAATATAAGGTACTCGAGCCATATACTCTTTCTCTTCATCCGACTTAGGTGCAAAAGCAACAGATAGACGTGCATTCGCTTCACTCGGAGAATTTAATGGCTTTATTCTAGACATGTCAAACTTCTCTAAAACTTTCTTGATGTAACCTTTATAGGATAAGAACAGTTTTAGTTGGCTTTTATCCTGGTAGATCTCCATACCCAAAATTTTATTTGTCGCACCCAAATCCTTCCACTACTAGAATAAATTATATCAAGAACGGACAAAATGGTTTCTAAATGTATAAAGTCGTCCCTATTTTTCTATTTAGGGATCAACATTTTGGTTGCCAATTTTTGGTTGCTAAAATTGACCAAGACTGTTCATCCCCATTTGGGAACCACCTGTTGGTTGCCATAGGAGTAGGTCGTCCCCATTTAAGGATCAACAAATGGTCACCAATTTTAAATTTGGCACAAACAGTTCATCCCTATTTTTTCGTCCCTAAAATGTTCGTCCCCAACTGTTGGTTTCCATTTTTAAATTTAGCGACCATCTCTTCGTTTCCAAATATGGAAAAAAATCAGTAAATATAATTATTTTAAAAATATTTATATTTACTGATTATATATATTTTAACAATAATAAGAAATATCACACAAAATAAAATTAATCGAACAATAATCGACGAATTCAAAGCATATTGCAACGGATTAGCGACGGATTGTCCGTCTCTATTTAAATGGTCGTTTTATTTTTGATCCATTTTAACGACGGATTAGTGACAGATTATTCCGTCACTAAATTTATTTAAAAAATTCAATTTTTTTTTATATGCCAAATTATTGATAGCTTTCCCGACGAATATTTCCGTCGCTAAATTTGCATTTTATATTAACAATATTATATATATATATTTAAATAAATATATATATATAT